>JAODAL010058604.1:0-21991 GCA_025379985.1 Phyllomedusa bahiana | reverse complement strand
CTTCAGAAATTGATTTCAATATTCCTAATAGTTGAGGTTTCTTAGTCTTTAGTTGCCAGATATTTGTATTAGATGTATATATTGCCTTTCAGTGTGCACCTATGCTTGGTTTTTCAAAATTTATTTTTATATGTGCAGACCCAAGTATGTTTTGTAGTTCATTTTGAGATTGGCGATCTCATTGGCTTGCTGCACACAGCTGCCTCTTTTAAACCAGTGCAGGATAATTCAATTGCAGTTCTACCATACCCTGAAGTTGCAGTCTGGATTGACGCCTAGTGAGGTAATATATTTAGTGTAGGGACTCCCCTGCTCTGGGATCCCCTCGCCGTTTTGGGAGGTGAGCTTAATCCAATCTTTGATCAAATACTGAAAAACTAAGAGTCCCAGGTTTTCATATTTTCCTTAGCAGTAATGCATTTCCAATTATTCCTATATGCTTGAGGTTTACTTAGTCTTTAGTGTCCCACTGATATTTGTATTAGCGACCTGGTGAAAACCGGGTTCTACTTAGACTCTGCTCCCTGGTGTGGGCTTTCACCATCGCTTGCGGTGGCCCAGCGGATCCACTACCACTATCGTTACACTCTCACAGTCATTTGCCCCCACCCAATCAATTGCTGACTTGCCTGGCCAAATCTAAGTGCTACTATATTAAATGTATCTATATAATATGCAAATATATAAAATGTTACTGTCTAATATACATACAGCTCCTCCTAGCCCATTATTTTTTAAAATATACTAAACCACTTGAGGTCATGAAGTAATTAAGAGTTAGTGGTTATTCATATTGGCAAATAATTAAGCCATAATTAAGAATACTAAAGTCACAGTGTATTCATAGATCTGTACAGATAATTGAAGACGTGATAGGAAGCACAATATATAACCCCTAATTACAAAGCAGACTCCGGATACATAAAGTGATGGGTAAAGTCAGGCACAAAATGATATAAAAATAATGAAGGTTTCTTCAGATTTGCTCTGAGAACATGTTGTCTTGCCAGAATGATGTCCTCATCAAGTAAAAATATGCAATCAGAAGTCTAGCAATTTCTGGATAGAACTAGACAGCTTTTAAGAAATTGTGGTGAAACACATAGTTTCCATATTAACAACTTTTTTCTTCAATTTATCATCAATATAAGTTCAAGGGTTTATTATTATCTATCTAGAAGATTTAAGATGTAGCTGGTAGATGATCATTGTAAAAATAAAAGATTAATAATGAAACCCCTATGATTTGGCAGCTTACTAAAACTATGACCAGGTGTAATTATAATGCAACAGATATATCACAACTATTTTATTTTAAAAGTCAAAGATTCCAATGGCACTCACAGGTGTGAAAAAAAAAGCTTGAAATCGGGATCTACAGTAGGGATTGCGTTTACCTCGACAAAGGTTCGGGGATAATGCTCAATGAAATGAGTCTCAAGTTTTGAAAAGTATTATCTAACCGGATCATGAATTGAATGCTGTTCTTCAAATAGTGTGATAAATAAAATGTTTTTTTTTTTGTTTTTTTGCATACTGAAATCTTTGATTTTTGGAATTTAATAGGCAACAGACACTACAGTCTACAGACTAAGAGACTTATTTCATTTTAGTCCCAATTATTTCATTGTAGTCACTATCTATCTATCTATCTATCTATCTATCTATCTATCTATCTATCTATCTACTGTATGTAGTTATCTATTATATGCCATATGCAGGCTGATAAATAAAACAAAATCACAGTGTATACTTATTCCACCCTTAGATGGTGTATGTACATCCAACAATAGTATCAGCTACCATAACTGGGTTGGTATTACTAAAGAGGTTGTTCAGTTTGATTGCCCAAAAGATTTAGGGTGACATGTTTGATTTTTGGCACCCAGACACCATTTTTTTTTTGCGCACAATAGTAGTGTAGAATGCGCCTGAATCTATGAACCTGTTCTACAGCGGATCATAAATCAGGCGCATTCTAGCCTAAAACCGACAATTCAGGCTCAGGTAAACCACTTTTAAAGTGGTTTCCTTGTTCCAGCAGTAATGTGCCTGGATTTGCTGTACTGAAGCTACAAATGTAGTGTGACACGCCTCCTGATCTCAGGTGCACTACAAAGTGCCGCGGGCGCTTTGTAATGAGCCTGATATTGAAGTGTGCATGGTTAAAAATAGAGCGAATGGGGCTGTACTAGTTCTCGGGCTGAAAAAACACCAGACTTCTGGCACAGCCCCGTTCATACATGTCGCCCTTATTTTCTAAATAATGTCTCTCAAAGTTAGACACTTTTGTGATTTACTTTTATTACATAGTCTTTGGGCTTCTTGCAGTTCTATATTAGTTGTTAGATGACAGGAACCCCAGTAGTTCTGTTGCCACACTCAGGAAACAGCTTTTGAACCCACACCCCCTCTGGTCTTGACTCCCAAGTCTTTCAACATGAGGGAGAAAATAGGAGGCATACACTGACATTGAGATTGGTAGCAAGGAAGATAGACAAATGACAGCAAAGGATCCTAGTGCTATTAGTTTTACAGGACAAACAGAAACAGATTTAAATAGGAAATGCTGTTTCTCAGCTGCAAAGAAGGGAGGCTACATACAGCACAGAAAAAGCACAGAAAACATCACAAGGAGATTTGATTTAATTTATTTATAATGCCCAGTCATATCCCACAGTCCTGTCCAGAGATTGTCATGATTCATATACAGTATGTCCTTGTCTCAGTGGAGGCTCATAATCTAAGTTCCACATTAACTTAGCTATATCTTTTCAGAGTGTGGATGGAGAGCAGAGTACCTAGAGGAAACCTACACAAACCTGAGGAGAACATACAAACTGTATGCAAGTATTGTTTCAGAATGTTGTGCCATGAGAGTTGGTGACTTTTTGGCAATACATTTTTCCTTGAATCCTCAGGAAGACATATGGTAGTGTATAGTTTTAGGTGACCAACGTCCTTTGAAAATAATAATAATAATAATAATGATAATAATCTTTATTTATATAGCGGCAACAAATTCCGCAGCACTTTACAATGTAGAGGGTATAATTACAGACAAAAGACAGACATTACACAGTGAAAGCTAGTTACAGATGAGACACAAGGTGTGAGGGCCCTGCTCACAGGAGCTTACAATCTAAGAGGGTGTCTGGGGGAGACAACGGGGGAGAAGTGCTGAATATACAATGGTCCAGCCTTGTTTCATAAATATGGGGTGGTTTACATAAAAATTGGGTGAACCTGCCACCCTGACAGTACATCTATATACAGATAAGTGCCTGTGATTGCCCTAGAAATGTGTGTGATAGGTGTGGGTTAGCAATTAGTGGTTTTGGTAGGCCTGCCTAAGAAGATTTATTTTCAGGACACTCTTAAAACTGCGAAGGCTAGGATTGTGCCTAATGGTACGTGGTAGCATGTTCCAGAGAACGGGTGCAGCACGTGCAAAATCTTGAAGACGGGCATGGGAGGTTCGGATGATTGTGGTCCATAGTTTGATGTCCGCAGCTGAGCGAAGAGAGCGGGTAGGGTGGTAGACAGCGATGAGGGAGGAGATGTAGGGAGGTGGATACAATCAGTCCACTTTGGGGGATTTTTTTATGTTTGAATTCTCTGAAAAAACTCCAATAAAAATGTATTGATTAAAAAAAAGAAAATTACACAAACATTAAAGAATGGGGCAATTTTAACCAGACTAGCAGTGGACATGTGGCAAGTAGCACCATCCTGTTAAAAGTAACTAGTACTGATTTTCTCATCATCTAACTGACTTACAAACTAACTGAATATTTTCCTGTAGACTGTGGCATTTACTTTGATGTAGATAAAGATGGGGCCAATAACATAGTGCTGCGACAAAATATGAAACACCATGAGCCATTGAAGTGAGAAGTTGAACAGCTCATCACCAAAATGAACTAAGGGGCTACCAGACATATGTCTCAAACAACAGTTCAGTGAACTCTACTTTGTTTGAGGCTCGAAAGCAGAGAAATGGTCACTGCACCTCTGCTAAGTTGTATTGGCAGGAAAGGCTTCAATTTTCATGGCAATATTGGAATTAGATCTCTGCTGATGGTTAGAGTGTTGCCTTTTCTGACGAGTCCTGTCTTCAGGTTCAATGAACGAATGAACTTTGATTTATCAAGCAAAAAACATCAGAGAACAAATACCTGCAACTATGTTGGAAGAACATTGCTACGGAATGGTCTGGAAAATGTTTTCTATAGCTTTATGTTCTAGAGAATATTTTCATGTCATTCTCTGGGCCATTCATGTATGTGGAAGACAATCTCAACAGATTCTATCCTTGCAAATCAAGGCAAGAAATGTCCCACATTGGTTAAAAGAGCATGACTAGGACTTCCAAGTACTAACCTGAGCCCATAATTATCTAGACTTGAACCCAATTGAGCATCTGTGGGATCACCTCAATAATCATGCTCTGTGGATCTTCTCCCATGCACCCTCCATCAGCTGTGTAATGCAATCAGAATGGCTTCAGATACTTGTGACAACCTTATTGAGTTTCTTCCAGTCCATCTAACTGCCATCTTTGCTGCACATGGCAGTTATTCTGGACTGTGTTGTTGTAAGCATCCAAGGAGATGCTATTTTTCCATTTCACTTGACAAGAATGTGGATCTGAAGATCGCAAATGGTTTGCAGCTGGCTATACAAGGTGAGGAGTCTAAGGCATCTATGCTATTCATCCCTAATCCCTGAAAGGAGGTGTAATTTTTGCCTCAAAATACAGTCTCTAAAATAGTCACAAATTGTCAGCATAGAACATAGAAGTAATGAGACAAGACCAGACAAAGGGCATGAAACAGAATAGACCATAACCCAGGGCACCGCTGAGATAGCTTGCCCTGCGCCCAAAACACACCATTCTTCACCGAACCCCCACCCCCAACCCGGCGCTTCGTGGCCCCCCACCAATAATGACACTGCTCACTGACATGGATTGAAATGGCCACAGCAGCCGTTTATTAAACACATACAACATATAAACATATAAATATATAAACACACCCCCATTCCTGGCAACAAAGTTGGCCACTGACCTGTTAACCTTGACCCGTGCCCTATTCAAACTCGCGACTGAGCGAGCCCCCCTCCACCGGTGACGGAAAACCATATCCGACCATACGATAACCAACCCCGGATAGGACGCCCACAAGCGCAGTAAATCGTGCTTGATGCTGCAAGCTAACTCCCGCAATGTCTGGGACCCCAAGTCGTTCCCACCTGCATGCACGACCAGGATCTCCGGAGGCCGGTCCCAGGCCGCAAGCCGCACAAACTCCGGCACGACCCCCAGCCACCTCATCCCCCGTTGCCCAATCCATCGCAGCACTACCTCATCACGGGAAAAACCCAGCTGGCACCCATCCGGTCGCATGTCGGCTCTTTCCGCACCCCAAAACATGTATGAATGGCCAAGGATCCACACCAAGAGGGGGGGGACGCACTATAAAAAAGAATAATACCAAATATGAAAAATACAACCAACACATCCCCCCCCCTTGCATGACCCTGCCCAATTCACTGACCATCCCCCACCACCAAGTGAGGACGCAAATAAATACGAAACCGATCCGACTCCCATCTGCCTATCCTGCGCACTACCTCCGGGCTCAAGCCCCACCCCGCCGCCTCCGTAGCCGCCCCAATGTGGAACCAGTGCGGGGCAAAACCGGAGCCTTCCAAGCCCAGAGCCGACAAGCACCGCCGAAACACCGCTGCAAATTGAAACTTTGATAAGTACGACCCATCCTCATGCACAAGAACAGGCCCATCCGAAAAACTCCCCAACCTCCTAAATTCCCGAAAACAATTCAGCGGGCACATCAATGCCCCTGGGACCCGCCCCAGGACCACCTGTTTGCCCCTCCCCGTTTGATCGGTCTTAGAACGCCGAATGCGAAAGACCAGCGAGTCGCCCCGACCCACCACATCCGCTGCCTGCAAACCCCTCCCGCCCCCGGCTAGGGGATACCAGCTCACCTACCCGCAACGCCCCAAATAACGCCAGGGAGAAGGCCAACCGAAACAAGGCCAACTCAAACCGAGAGCTCGCTACCTCCTCCAACACTGACCCCACACGCTCCAACAAGGAAAAAACGACCGGTCGCCGAGAATCTCTGCACGCCCGGCCTCGCCTGAAACCCCTCAACGTGCGGGAAACTACAAAATCCTTCGTCAAATCCTTCCGCCTCCTCCACTTAAAACCGAATGCTAAGCCAGCCATAAGTTGAGAAACTTTGGCCGCCGACCACCCCAACTTAAGGACATGCGCCAGCAGGCACAACAGCGCACCCACCTCATCCTTCTCCTAGGATACCGGACCAAACCCGACCAACCACTCCGACCAAAGACCCCATGCCCTGTCGTACGCCAGCCAGGTCCCACCTGCCACCGAAGCCCGGATCAATTGGTCGGCGTCCCTGAGGCCACGCTCCAGAGATGACAAGGGCATGCCTCCCCGATTTCTGCCGCCGCTGGAGCCAACATCCTGAACCGCTCCCACTGCAAACAAGAAAGAGAGTCAGCCATCACATTCAGCACTCCTGGCACGTGTTCCGCCACCACCCACGAGTTCAATTCCAAACAACGAAGGACCAAGTGCCTAAGGAGACGCAGCATCGGAGAAGGTGACGCCGACAAAGCATTGATGGCCTGTACCACCCCTAGATTATCACAATGCAACCTGACCTTCCGATCCCGGAAACACTCTCCCCACAGCTCCACCGCCACCACAATGGGAAATAACTCCAAAAATGGCAAGTTCCGCACCAGCGGCGACTCCACCTATGAAACTGGCCACGGGGCCGCACACCAATTGCTGCCACAAATCGCTCCAAAACCCGTGCCGCCCGCTGCGTCCGTGATAATCTCCACCTCCTGACTTGACACCTCCTCCCCCATGATAATGGACCGGCCATTATATCGTTCCAAAAAGGTGTCCCACACCGCCAAGTCATCCTGATGCTCTCGTGTCAATTGAACAAAATGATGCGGCTGCACCACCCCCGAAGTGGCCCTTGCCAAGCGCCGACAAAAATCTCGCGCCATCGGCATAATCCTGCACGCAAAGTTGAGTCTCCCCAGCAGGGACTGCAACTCACGCAAGGGCACCTTCCGTAACTGCCCCACCCGTCGAACCTCCCCCTGCAGGGACCGCAACTTGTCCTCGGGCAACCTGCACTCCATGGCAACCGAATCAATACAAATGCCTAAGAAATTTAAACAAGAAACCGGGCCCTCCGTTTTTTCCTCCGCCAGCGGAACCCCAATATGGTCCGTCACCCAACGCAATGACTGCAACAAAGATCCACAAATCGGGGACCCCGCCAGCCCCACACACAGAAAATCATCTAAATAGTGAATCACAGCCTCCAGCCCCGAAACATCCCGAACCACCCACTCCAAAAAGGAACTAAAAGCCTCAAAGTACGCACATGAAAGTGAACAACCCAACAAATGCACGCTGTCCGCATGCACCGGGAGCTGCCGGAAAGCCGACTCAATATCTACTTTTGCCATTAGGGCCCCCACCCCGCAGCGACGAACTAAAGTCACGGCCTCATCAAAAGATGTGTACACCACAGAGCACAATTCGGGATCGATCCCATCATTCACCGAGCTACCCTTCGGGAAGGACAAATGATGAATGAGCCGAAATTGTAAAACGGCGGCTCCATGAAGGGACCCGCCATCCTACCCAGCGCCACCTCCTTCGCTAACTTCGACTCCACCACTGCCGGATGCTCCCGTGCCGACTGCAAATTCTTAATTGAAAAGGGGACCTGGTGCCCGGAGGAGGAATCCGAAAACCACAAGCAAAACCATTGCGCAACAAGCGCGCTGCCCCCTGATCCTTAAACCGCTCCAGAAACGGCTCCATCTCTCGGAGCCTCACCGGCGTCACCCCCTTTTCCACCGGCGGTACCGCTCTTTCCTCGCCCCTTCTTTAAACACCGGGAGACAGAGTGAGAGGCAGCCCCACAGAACGAGCAGATGTGCTTAAACTTGCACCCCGTCCCAAATTTACATTGCCCGCTGTTAAACTGCCAACACGCCCCCTTTTGGCCCCCAGCCTGGGCCCCCGTCCCGGAGCTACTGGCGCCGGAACCCCCTTGGCCGGAGGCGCCGGCTCCCCCATGAAAGGGCTGGCCAAATTTTGTAGGGGCCACAATCCAATATCCTTCTGATCCCATCAAATCGCTAGCCGTACTGCCTTCCGCTGCCTGAACTGTTCGTCATAACGCAGCCACGCCATACCCCCATACGCCCGCTGTGCCTCCCCAATGGAGTCAAGATAACAGAATAACGCCAAACAGTTCTCCGGCGCCTTTTCCCCAATAACGCTCGCCAATATGGCAAATGCCTGGAGCAATTCGAAAAAGGGTCTGTGGGATCAGACGCCACCTCCGTTTTTCCTCCTCCCCCTTTTTTTTACTTAGTCCTTCTTTCCCTTATCCAAATTGAATTTTCTAAGGGAAGGAGGAGAAAATCTCCACGTCCCTCATCTCCCCAAAATTTTTCTCCCTCTTCTCTCGTTTTCAGGTGGGCTCCCAGGGGGCCCCTCGAAGCACACTTTACACCTCGCCCTCGCTCTATTGTCTAGCCTCACACTCTCCTGCATTCTTTTTCGGTCTGCACGGACACCGTAACCCCACCCCTGGGCCCCGCCAGCCCAGCAATAACTTCAGACCGCCCCTGTCCGACGGACGGGGTACTACCCCCCAAACCCAGCGGAGGGACCCACGCTCCCACCGGGTTAGGTGCCCCCGACCCCGCCCCTTCAAACCGTGCCAACAATGCCCGAACCGCATCCTCCAAAGCTCCCGCTACCCCCGTGCCCCCTGCCGGCCACCATCCGGACTGGCCCCAAACCCCTGGATCGCGACCCCGCTCACCACACTCCTCGCCCAGGACCGCAAAATGGGGGGGAAGGAACAAGAAAGAGACATGTACTCACCTGGCTGCGTGGGGGCTGTGGACCCACCAGCCGTTCCCTGGGACACTCTCTCGACGTCTCCTGTGCCGACCCCGACACCCGCCGCTGCCCGGCAGCCCGGGTCAAGACCGTCAAACCCCAAACGGGGGAGGCCGACCGGCGCAGGCTGGGGGGAATGGAACGCCGCTCTCCCGTCCATAAACGCTGGGCCCGGAGCATCTTCTAGGTCCACGCTGGGGCCGACACCCTGCCGCCTGCGACCCCCGTCTGGGCTAACTCCACCGCCGACCGATCCGCCGCGTTGGCCCGCCGGCCTCCGTTTTCTGGTGGCCCCCCCCCCGACCGGAGCATCACCGGGCGGGACCACCGCGACCGCCGATCGAATCGCAGGTCCTAGGGCGACAGCTGCACCATCACCTGGCTGATGGCCCGGTACACTGCCCCCCGCTGAGCTCGCCGGCCTACTTGGATTCCTCCCGGGCCGAGAGGACCGCCCAGCTGCTCCAGGGTGATCCCCCCGACCCGGAGGGTCCCCTGAGGGGCTCCGCCGGCGACGGCGAGCCCTCGGTGTGGTCTCAGGGCAGCCTCTGAGGAGGTCTGGCCCGGCGTCTGCGCCTGCTCCCTGGCTCCTGTTGCGCTGCCAGCTCCTGTCCTGCCTCTCCTACCACTGCCTGGACAGCCTCCTGGAGCCATGCCGCTCCTCTGGACCCCGCCAGCCGCCGCAGCTCCTCCATCTGCCGGTCTGCCATCTGACCAGCGCACGGCACGGGTCTCACTGTTTCACACGCGCCGCGCTGACTGGCCTGCTTGGCGGGAGGGCGGAGTTTAAATAACTTTGCCCTCACGTCCGCACTCTCTCCCCCTCCCCTCGCTAATGGGCTGCGCTCCGGCCGCACCCAGCGTGCCGGGTCATGGCGCGCCTCCCCTAAGGGGCGGGCCCGGTCCGGCGCGCCCCTGGAGCATGGACATCAGAAGCAGGTGAGAATCTGAAAGTAAGAGCCCTGACAATGGAGCAAGGCAGGGGTATGGACACTGTAGTAGAGCAGGAAAATGGACAATAAAGACCACAAGTAGAACTACAGGTAGCAGGAAGACAAACTAGGGGACAAGACAAAAGCGTAGTCAGACATAACCAAGAGTCAGGATCAGGTGAAGAACTAAAAGTTCCAGGAGTGGTGTTTGAATGACAACGCAAGTGTGTAGTTAGGCATAGACAGAAGTCAGGAGTCAGAGTGGTGCTACTAGTATCAGCAAAAAAACATTAAGAACCGATTCGAACAAATTTGGAACAAGGTGGCTTGAGACAGAGTCCACTGGAGCAGAGGACTAGATGCAACTGCTCTAGCAAACTGTACATTGACACACAGGCAACAATTGAGAGTATTAGCAGGATTTATATATTAAACTTTGAAGAGCCTATTGTCGACAGCTGCATAATAACAAAGTTCAGAGTCAGGAAGAGTTAACCATTGCTTTGCTGTGCAACACGGTGTGACTGAGCAATACAGACAGAGACTGAGGAAAAAAATGCCTGATCAGTACAATGAGTACGATGAGCTCAATATTGAACTAAAAAAAACAGCAGGCTAATTGAATAAGAAACATTAAAGGGAATGTGTCATCAAAAAATGACTTATTGTTTAACTCACATTTTTCTGTTAAACATTTTTTAGGATTTTTTTTTTTTTTCATTATGACTTTCAGTATTTTTTTAATAATTCTTAAGTCCTGCAGTTTTCACTTTGTCCACTAAGCCTAATAATCGTCTGACACTTCCTGTTCTGTTTAGAGAGCTTTTCAGCAGTCTGCTCATTATCAGTAATAGCAGGGTCAAACTGAAAGGAGACACCATTGTGTACAGATAACACAGAATCCACCAGTCACAAGATGAGATGTCACAGCTCCCTCTCTCTCACGTACTCCTTCACAGTGAAAACTCTCTATATACAAGTCTGATGGGACAGAAAAATCTGTCTTAAGAGTGCTTATGTGCATGAAACTTGCTGTAATGGTTTATCTCTCTGACTGCTGTTAAAGCAGTGCAAGCAAGAATGTCTTCCCTACAATCATATATATAAATGCAGAAAAAAGACTTAGGATATTTCTATATGGAACTTAACAGATGAGTGACAGAAAAAAAAATTGCATGCTGCTAAGACAAGCTGGGTTATCTTTGATGCACATACACAACTATATGTCCTGTAGACCTGACAGAATGGCACAAGGTTTTTCCCTGGTCATTAACTCTAAAGGGTTAAAGTTTCTCTCATTGAGCAAGATGAGAGCAGAGACTGAGAAGCAAGCTTCTCTTGCTGATAAGACACAACAAGGAGTGATATCCAATTGTTTTATTTACAGTTTGCACAGATTAAAAAGTGGCACATGTGCTGTAAATAAAATGATACTATTTTGACAATGTGGACCAGGGCGTAACAGAGAACCGGGGTCGCAAAGCAAACTTTGTGGGATACCCCCCTTGCCTCCAACCACAAACATTTATTGGGCCTCTTAATCATGAGTTAAGAATACCCCCCAAAGGATCACCATTATCGCCCCAAAAAAAATCCACTTCCCAGACCAAACTTACCAACAACACTCCCTTTTATGGTCCCTATAACCACCAAACCACTACAAATTACCCCAAAATAATGATGAATAATCCCCCTTTGCTATTACGAAAAAGATAAATTCCCCTGCCATAAAAGGGTATACCCCTTTGCCTATAATGTTATTCCGCATACAGTGACCTTTTAGTGGAAATATGTGTACACAGGTCTGCAACGTATATAACCCACAATACAGGACCAATGTGGTATATACCGTGTAACAACTCTGCAGACATTTGAGTGATTACAGCACAATTAAAAATTTGTACTCACAGGTACTTTCTCTGATGAGTCGTTGACTTCCCCTTTTGTTTGTATCTGGTCCAGACCGCCATGATAACTACTCCCGGCTACCTCTCATTCTTGCAGATTTGGACACAAATATCTTGGAATCCTCACTTTTCCAGCACCTTCCTCACCATCCCCCACCTCTGTAGAAACTCCCCATGGGTGAGAGAGTGGGCACAGGTCATAGTTGTGAGGCCCAGTCTCCTAGAGGGGAGGAAAGGAGAAGAGGATTCAGTCCCTGGAGATTGTGTTACAGCTATGGCCTGTACCCCCCAGAATCATGTTACCAGGTAGACCCTCATTAGATAGATTGGTAGGCTCTAGGTAAGGCAGGTAGGCAGTATGTAGGCAGTACATAGGCCGCAGGTAAGTAGGCAGTAGTTAGGCAGGTCTCAATTAAGTAGCTTGGCTCTAGGTATTCAATAGTTAGGCACCAGTTAAGTAGGCAGCTCCAAGGTAGGTAGGTAGGCTTTTCTAGGCCCTAGATAGCTAGGTAGGCAGTAGGTGGACCACAGGTAGATAGGTAATAGGTGAGACCCACATAGGTAGGTAGGTAAATAGGCTATGGGGGCCCTAAACAGGCAGGGGCCATATATGTTCATTGACGGCAGGTGCAGGAGCGTAACTACAGAGGTAGCAACTTCCCCAGAGCCCGGGTACCATAGCAGCCGCTACATCTACTACCTAGGTAATTACACTCCTGTTGGCACTCATGGAAATTTATTGGACATTGTGAGTTGGGCTATCCATGTGGAGAGACCTGTTGCATTATCTTCTATAATTAAAGGGGTTCTCCGGGAAAAGAAGAAAACGAAATACATAAAGTACATATCCTAATGAAAAAAATCCTAAATATCTTTAGTTAGAAAATTCTGCTCGTTTTGTCTAGGGGATAACTATTATAGGAGAACAAAATGGCTGCCAGGCTGCTTCCTCAGGAGAAACCTGTCCTCCAGGAAGTAGGACAGACTCTGAGTTACTTCCTGGTTCTGCTGACTGGCATCACCAGGCATGTGTTGTGCTCAGTCAGTCTGACAGACTTGTTGTATGAGGGATGACTCTGCAGTGTAGAAAGACTGACGGCTGTACACACATACATATATATATATGTATTTGGTGTGGATATAGTATATATAATCTACAGCTCAGCTGGGAGGAAGTGGCTGTTGTGGGAAATGTAGTTTTCAGAGAGTACACCCAGCAACTGTAGCTCCACCCACTTGCCCAGTGAGGAGAAAGATCCAACATGGCGATATTATGCAATATAACAGTGTTTTTAAGTAGTTCACACACTGGATTGTGACAGAGAATTAATGCTTAGCTTTAGTGTTCCTCCATTATATGTTTTTATTTTTTTTGGTTTCTCACACAACCCCTTTAATGAGATCATCAGTACTGTTCTAAAATCAGTGATTATTTTTACAACAGGGAGTGATGTCACCGGCCTTACCACTGCTAGAGTGGAGAGAGGTGAACAGTCACCTAGAAAGCCTTCTGCAATCAAAGAAGAGTTAAAAATTGTCTGTGAAATTAAGTAAAATTGGATCAGAAATGTTATTGGCAATGGTCCTAATTTACCTTACATGTTTAAAGCTAATCAATGAGAAGGGATTACCTACTTAAGCCAAGGTTTTTTTTTCTTTTTTTGCCCTTGATTATCACGATTCTTTCTCCATTTCATAAATCCGGTCATCAATGTTTGCCTCCCATTTTAGCCTGTATGTATTATAATTTGTGACCATAGTTACTGTAGGTCTGATAGGAGATAAGACTCCATTGCCACTGAAACAGGAATGGATGTCATTTGATGACAGATGCAGACAGGAGGTTATCACTTTCAGCATAGATAGCATCACACAGATAAATGACTGCAATCATGTTACATCACGTGTTGTATTTGCTACATAAGCCACATGTTGTTTTCTCGACGAGTTTAGGCTTTGAGCCATTGAAAGGACCTTGGCTCCTTTGACTCAACTTTCTATTATAAAAAGATGTTGTGGAATGTGCCAATAAGAGGAAACAACTATAAAATCAACTTCTTCATTTAAGAAGTTATACTGTGCACAGAGCTGAGAAAGGAGCTGAGAAAGCCGAAAACAGTATCTTTAAAAAGGTCATACACACCAATTATTCTTCTCTATCTAAGGAACACTTTTTCATTGTGGCAATGAACCTTTCATGATATTAAAAATTTGAGAGCCATATATTACTGCCATAGATCATAATTAGTGTTGAGCGATTATTATCGACAAAGTTGAAATCGGCACGGTTTTTATGGTGATCAGATTTTTTCGATCACGCAATAATTTAGGTGAAAATCTGCGCATAATCTTTGATATCGCGCCATTTTCAGGCTTCCTGTCTTTTTGGTGGCCAGCAAATCCTTAGGAATAGGCGGGTGATGAGTGTGTGTCATTGACTGGGATTGTAGGGTTGAATTTGGTGGAAAAAACATGATCGTTTTACATAGAACACCCCTTTCCTTTCATGATCAGTGGTTCTGTGTATATAAGAGCGGATGTGCTCGGTACTCTCAAAACGCTCGCGAAATTTTTTTCTATTTGTTCACACAGACAACTATGTTTTAGCTATGAACATTAGAACTTAGGTAGTTTGAGATTTGCGATTTAGTTACTCGGTGAGAATTTTAAAGGAGCGAACCAGACAGACATCATTTTTTTTAAAAAGGAGGTGGATTTTGTGCACCCCCAGACTTGTTTACCCCTGCATTGAAAGGGGGTTTTTTATTAAATTTTGGGGCCTTTTTTTGGGTAAAAATTTTACTTGTTGTTGTGCACCCTGTACTTTTTAGGATACAGTTCTTTTTATAACGCGGTGTATTTGATGGTGCAAAACTCCCTTTTTTTATCCAATAATTTCAGATGGTGTTTTTTTCCTTGGCGCGGCCCTTTGTTCACGGGGGCCCCCTTGCATTTAAATTTGAATACAGAAATTTTTGTATCACCCGGTTTTTTGATAGGTGCAAAACTCCATTTTATTTTGTATACATTTCGTGGGGGTTTTTTTCACTTTGGCGCAGGCCAGTTTGTTTTGACCCACCTTCCCTTTTTAATTTTTTAAACAGCAATTTTGTAGTCCCCGCAGGGGTATTTGTGGTGCAAAAACCCCACTTTTATTATTTTAAAATTTTCAGATGGTTTTTTTTTCCCACTTTGGCAAGGCCAGTTTTTTTCATAGAGCCATTGCATTTTTAAATTTAAATTTCAGAAATTTTGGTCCGCGGGTGATTGTAGGTGCAAAAAACCCCCGTTGTATCCAAAAAGTTTTTTAAATAGCTGTATTGAAGGGGGTTTCGGCCCTTTTTTTTAAAATACCCCGTTCTATGTAATTCTGATAGAAACTTTTTTCTAGAAAACTGTTCTCGTTTTCTTGCTGCAAAAAAAACAATTTCCCCGTGTAACTTTGAATATTTTTTGGGGTCTTTAAATCCAGTTTGGCGCGTTAGCGTATTTGTATGATTTTTGTTGAAAACTATCAATTCCAGTCCTAGGGGGCAGTTGCAAAACCCCCCGGGACTGAAGGGGAAAAACACTGTTGATTTTGTCTTACGGTTCTTCCCCAACCGCATTTCACAGGTATTGCAAGAAACATTTTTAGTTTCTAATCCCAGTTGGCTGTAGGAAAATTAGAGGGATTTAAAATAGCGTGATTTGCAGTTTTTAATAAGGCTTTAAAATTTTTTCCATACCTTCTCAAAAATTTTTATCTTTCTGAACTGGAGGGGAAAAACAGGTGGGGAAGCGAGCAAAGAGGGGGGAGGACATGGGGGGTAGAGGGACGAGAGAAGGTGCTCTTTAGTGCTGGGGACAACATCATTCCGCGGATCGTCGGGGGCAGGCTGTCAGGCCTGTCATCGCGGGTCAGGGCCCCGTGAATTAGTAACGAACAGGTCGCCAATCGTTCTTAGTGGGTTTTGCAACCCGCATCCCCATTTCCCCTGTCCCCCCAGTCACGACCACAAATGTCGTCATCCATCATCAGATCCGCCAAAAAAAGCAAAGGCAGCCCAAATGTAACTCGTGTACCCACCACTGTGGTAACCATTTTCTGAAAACCTCTTTTTATACAAATGGGTTGGGGGTCGAAGGCATTTCCAAAGTCAAGAGGCCAAAAAGGGTTTTTGTCGCCAACGCCCAGTTATTGTGCCCAACAGAGGGGAAAGGAAGCGGGGCAATCGGCAAAAATCCGGGGTTGGGAACGCCTTGCAGTCCTCTTGCTTGTAGCCCCCCAAGCTCCTGGAGCGAATTCGGAGACCCAAGTACCCGTGTTGATGATGATAATGAACATTTCGGATCCAATGTGGTTTTTTTCAGCAGAATTTGCTTTCGAGGCTTCTCACTGGACGAGGAGGAAAACGATGGGGGGAGTGTCAGTAAAAGGTCCGCCTCAAAAGGGAGAGGGGGTCGAGAATTCGTGATATTTCCGCCCCACGGGTCCGGGGAAAAACCGCTCTCGCTTACGCCCCTCAAAAAGGTCCGGACCTCTCAAGCCTGGGCCCTTTTTTGGCAGCCCCTGATTCAGCCCGCGTGTCATATGCTGCCTTTGCGTAAACGCATCAGTAGAGGAAGAATCTTTGGGGTTAACCACCACCAACTGTCTAGTACTTCAGCGAAGCATGATTGAAATGGGGGCAAACTTTGGGGCCATAAAAGGCCACACCGATCCCGGGTTCCAAACACTGTCACACCCTTTTTTTTCTCCTTTCCTCCCCGCCACACCAAGCGTTCCTCAGCTGCCCCTGTTTCCCCCAGAGCATATCAGGAATCAGCCCCCGCTTCAGCCCTACCTCGCCGAGTACCACCCACCACCCGGACCATCCCGCATTTCCCTTCCCCAGTTTGAGCCTGCACGCCATTACAGGGGCAGTCTAGCAGCCAAAACCTTTTTTTTCTTCCGGTTTGGGAGCAAAGAAACACTTTAACCCAAACCTCCAAAGCAAAAGCCGAATGTCGGCATTGCCAGGTTTCCTTTGGGAAAAGTTTTCTTTCCGTTGGTGGGCAAAAAATGCTTTCCGCCCTCATGGCCCCGCCTGCCCCCAATCCGTGCCAAGCAGGGATTTTTTTTGCAGAAAAAACGTCCTGCCCTGGCCAGCTAGGGTCATCTAAAATTTTTAAACGCTTTTCTTTATCTGTGTCCGGAAAAGTCTCTGCCACGAAATAAAAAGTAAGCCGGCCAAAGCCACTTTCTCTGTGCGTTACGGGGGGAGCTGGGTGGATGTCTTTGGGGGGCGGGGGTCTCAGGCTCGGGGAAGTCTTCAAAACCCCAGGGGTTGGGGGCAGGGTTCTTTCCCCCAAGGTCCTTTAGTGGCTCCGGGGCCCGGAAAACCCGGCGTGTTGAATTATTTTGTCTTGGAGACGTACACCAGGAGGCTTGGCGGCTCCTTTCAAAGGGAACCCGAGCTGGCTGGTGACGAACCTGGGGCCATCCCCTTCCTGGACTGTAGCCTTTTCGTCCGAAATTTATAAAACATACCCCGGGGTTTGGGTGCCCGTGGGAGGCTGGGTCGAGTTCTAAAATTTCCCCGGGGTTTGGACCCCTGCTTCGTCCCGTTGGCTGCTTTGCGCGTCCTTGGCCCCCCCGTTTTGTCTCTTGTTGACGTGGAAACCTGGAATTCCACCCCCCCACATGCTCCAGCGATTCCCTGCACATAAGGGCCATAGAAGCCTGCTGCTGTACTATCACCATTGAGCTGTAAGTGTAGCTTTTATTTTTTTGGAAAATTATGTCCCTTTTTTTGGTTTTTTTTTGTTGAAGCATGGGGATTTTCGAAAGACATGAGGAGCCTTTGGGGCCGTTGGCTTGCGAGCTTGCTTACTTATACTGTATCAACTAATACCCTTTTTTTGATATTTTTCCCAGCATGTTATCTTTTTCCCCAAAAATACTGGGGGCTTAGGGTACAAGTTTTTGGCGGGGGCACCTTTCAAATGCTGGGCGGTTTCCCCAAATTTTTTTTTTTTTTGTTTGTGGGTGAAAAAAGCTGATACCCAGCAGGGTGTATCTGTACAAGGCGTTACCCTCTGTTCGTTTTTTCCATAGCAATTCTCATCATTATTGTTGCATTTTTAGCAGTCTTCCCCCATGTTTTAAAAGGGGGTTTTTTGCATTGGTGTAATTGGTACCTAGAGCTTTTTGCTATTAATTAACGGCCCTGCCATCTTTTCCCATGGCATAAGGGCCATAGAAGCCTGCCTGGTATCTTAGCCTTTGGCTGTAAGTGTAGCTTGTATTTTTTGGAAATTTAATGTCCCATTTTTGTGGTTTTGTTTTTTTGTTAGCGTAGGGACTGCAAGACATGGGGACCCTTGCCGTTGGCTTGCGAGCTTGCTTTTACTGTGCTACTGTATCAACAAATCCCATAATTTGATTTTTTTTCCCACATGTTATCTTTTTCCCCAAAAATACTGGGAGCTTGGGTACAAGTATTTTTGCGTGCCCCTTTTAAGTGCGGGCGGCTTTGCCCACAAACTTTTTTTTTTTTTGTTTGGGGGGATATAAGCTGATACCCACGGGTTGTATTTTACAGAGGGCTTTACCCTCTGTATCGCTTTACCCATTCAATTTCATCGGGTATTTTGCATTTTTACTTTTTCCCTGTGTTATTGTGGTTTTTTTGCATGCTGGTGTGAATTGGTACCTAGGCATTTGCTCATTAATTAACGGCACCTGCCATCTTTTCCCATGCAGCAAAAGGGGCCATAGAAGCTGCTGTGGTTCTATCACCCTTTGGGCTGTAAGTGTAGCTTTGTATTTTTTTGGTAAATTATGTCCCTTTTTTGTGGTTTTTTTTTTTGTTGATACATGGGACTCGCAAGACAGAGGCCTTGCCGTTGGTTGCGACTTGCGTTCTGAGCTCTGTATCACTAATACCTCATAATTTGATATTTTTCCCGCTGTTATCTTTTTCCCCAAAATACGGGGGAGTTTAGGTAAAAGTATTTTGTGCAGTGCACCTTTAAGTGTGGCGTGCCCAAAAATTTTTTTTTTTTTTTTGTTTGTGGGAAAATTTAAGCTGATACCCGCATGGTGTATCTGTACAGTGGCGTTCCCCTCTGTATCGCTTTATCCATATGCAATTTCATCGGGTATTGTTGCATTTTTGCATTTTCCCCCCATGTGTTATAATGTTTTTTTTTTGCATGCGGTGTGAATTGGTACCTAAGCATTTGCTCTTTAAATTAAGGGGGCCCCTCCATTTTTTTCCCCACAGAAAAAGGGCCCCATGAACCCTGTGCGGGTATCTTCAGCCATTGAGGTAAGTGTAGCTTTGTATTTTTTTTGGAAAATTATGTCCCTTTTTTGTGGTTTTGTTTTTTTGATAGCGTAGGGGACCGAAAGCATGAGGACTTGCTTTGGGTTTGCGACTTGCGTTACTGTACTACTGTATCAACTAATACCTCATAATTTGATATTTTTCCCGCTTTTATCTTTTTTGCCCAAAAAACTGGGGCTTAGGGTACAAATTTTGTGCAGTGCCCTTCTAAGTGGGGGCGGCTTCCCAAAAACTTTTTTTTTTTTGTTTGGTGATATAACTGATCCCAGCAGGTGTATCTGTACAATGGCTTTACCCTTGATCGTTTTATCCATATGCAATTCTCATAGGTTTGTTGCATTTTAGCAGTTTCCCATGTTTTATAATGGGGTTTTTTGCATGCTGGTGTGAATTGGTACCTGAGCATTTGCTCATTAATTAACGGCCCTCCATCTTTTCCCATGCGCATAAGGGCCATGAAGCCTGCTTTGGTATCTATCACCTTTTGACTGAAGTGAGTTTTGTGTTTTTTGGTAAATTTTTCCCCCCATTTTTGGGGTTTTTGTTTTTGTTGATAGCGAGGGGACTGCAAGACATGAGGGCCTTCCCTTTTGGCTTGCGAGCTTGCGTTATGTAGCTACGTATCAACTAATACCCAAAATTTGAATTTTTTTTCCCGCTTTATTTTTTCCCCAAAAAATACTGGGGTTAGGGTAAAAGTATTTTGTGCAGTGCACCTTCTAATGCTGGGGGGCTTCCCCAAACTTTTTTTTTTTTTGTTTGTGGGTGATATAAGTATACCCACAGGGGTGTTCTTACAGGGGCGTTACCCCTGTTAATCCTTTATCCAATGCAATTCCATCGGTATTGTTGCTTTTTTTACAGTTTCCCATGTGTTATAATGTTTTTTTTAATGCTGTTTGAATTGGTACCTAAGCATTTGTCAAAATTTAACGGCACCTGCCATCTTTTCCCATGCAGAAAAGGGGCCCATAAAAGCCTGCTGCTGGTATCATCACCATTGATGTAAGTGTAGCTTTGTATTTTTTCTGGTAATTATGCCCTTTTTTTTTGTGGTTTTGTTTTTGTTGATAGCTAGGGACCGCGACATGAGGACTTGCCTTGGTTTGCGACTTGCGTTCTGTAGCTATTGAAACAATTAAACCTCTTTTTGTTTTTTTTCCCAGCTGTTTTCTTTTTCCCCAAAAATACTGGGACTTGGGGGGTAAAAGTATTTGTGCATGCCCCTTTCTAATGCTGGGCGGCTTGCCCAAAACTTTTTTTTTTTTTTTTTTGGGGTGATATAAGCGATCCCCGCTGGTGTATCTGTACAGATGCCTTTAAACCCTCGTACGCTTTATCCATATGAATTCTCATCGGTTTGTTGCATTTTTAGCAGTCTTCCCCATTGTTATAATGGGGTTTTTTTTGATGCGGGTGTGAATTGGTCCTAAGCATTTGCTCATTAATTAACGGAAACCTGCCTCTTTCCCCCTGCAGCAAAAGGGCCATAAAAGGCCTGCTGCTGGTATCTATCACCCCTTTGAGTTAATGTAGTTTTTGTAGTTTTTAGCAGGAATGCCTTTACGCATACGAAGTGACACATGCCTGACAAGCTGCGGTGCGGCCCTGGGTGTTGAACCACCGAAGGGGGGCAGTGAAAGAGCTCTGCCCACCCTTGCAGTTTTAAAAAGAAGCCACCAAAATGGTCAGTGCGGACAATGCCCTTGTCAGCATGGCATTTTGGTGATCTTTTTTCTGGAACGATGTTGGACACCTGAAAATCAGGTCACCACAGCGACGGAGGGGGAGAGGACACAGATGCGGACAGGGAGCCTTTTTCTCCGCGAATCCACAAGGCCCCCAGTTTTTCACAATTTTATCGGCCTTCATTAGGGAGTGGTTCGGGGTCCAGGGTATGCAAGGGGCGCATCAGCTCTCGGGTGCATCATCAAGGAAAGTCAGCTGTGTTGAACGTACCCGGGGAAGTGGGGAGGAGTTATTTCCCGACACTGACGTTACTGACGTCCTTGCCTTGAAAGAGGGGGGCGCGAATTTGAGGCGGAGGAGGAAGAGGGAAAATCAGTTTGCTTGTGCCCCCTCGACCCCCCGAGGCTTGGGAAACAAGGCTCCATCTCTTAAAAGTGCTTTGGTGCCCATCTCCCCCAAAATATCCTGCATTAAGGCCACAAAATAACAACAGTTACTGGGGGGCCACCCTCCTGGTGCAGGAAATGGAGACCTTGCTGATTGTCAACTGGAGACATCTGTTTCGTCTGCTTACGTTTTTCAAATTTCCGGTGGAACAACGTCAGCGACGTACTGCAGTAGAATGCCCAAGTACCGCAGCAGCAGCGCAATGTGGGAAAGCCTAAGGGGGGACCCTGGGGAATCCTTTTTTTTACTTCCTCATCAAGCATGTAATGAGGGCACACATCCAAACACAGAGACCAGCTTAAATCTGGGCAACCCTTTGCATTCAAAAACGGTTTTTGGATGTGTTCCGACCCAATTTTCTCGGGTATCCAAAATGGTGAATGGGGCCCCGCCCCCCCCTAGAGTTTGTCCTCCCCAAAACCAGCGTCATATCTGACGGACCTTCCACAGCTGGAGGATCATTACAGACAAAAGCATCCCGGGTTTCCACAGATAATGGGATCGTTTGACTTTCTCAAGATAATAGGGTGGGGTCTTGATGATTTTTGGGCCCCCAATTGCCCAGGGCACCGTTAGTTGCCGTCTACTTTTTTCCCTTCAAAAAAAAATGGTCCTCTTGAAAAATTTTTTTTAAAATGATCATTTCTTACTGCAATTTTTTTTCTCAGTTTCCCAAAATTCATTTTTTTTCTG
>JAODAL010058603.1:0-21991 GCA_025379985.1 Phyllomedusa bahiana | reverse complement strand
AAACTATCCTGAGTGCAACCTCAACCTTTTTTAAAGTGACTTCACTGGTTATTATTACTACTTTTTTTTAGAGCACCCTTAATTATTGGGCACTGTATAATCAAAGAGGTTCAAATACATAATATAAGACCAAGATAAATACAATATTAGCACTAAATAACCAACAAACTGATACAGAAAGAGAAAAGACCCAACCCATGAGGACTTAAAATAAACAATGGAAGAGGAAGGACACAAAAGTTGAGGGACAGACATGTTTGTACTATGGTTTGGAGACAGAAGGGCTATTGTAAATTGTAGGCTATCGTAAAGAGGTGGGTTTTCAGGTCACTTTTGAAAGTTTTAAGGGTAAAGAAGAGTCTGATGTGTTGGGGCAGCGGGAGAGCAATCTTGGAGGTGCTGACAAGAGAAGAGCAGAGAAGAGCGTCCTGTGAGGAGTTGCGATTGCATCGGGGGGAGGCATCGGGAAATTAAAAAAGAGATATATTGGGGTGGATGGACTGAGGAGAGCATTGTTTGTCATGGTCAGTAATTTATACTAAATTCACTGGGCAATGGGTATCCAGTAGAGGAGGAATAATGAAGAGAGGGGTGAATCAGCCGAGCAGTGCAGTTGAGAATGGATTGAAAAGGAGCAAAATTGTTAGATAGAAGGCCGCAGTGAAGGATTTTGCAGAGTCAAAGTCAAGAAAGGAGCAAATTTGGAAAATATGGTAGCGGCAGCAGGAGGTGGTAGGAGCTTGGATGTGTGGTTTGAAGGACAGGGCAGAGTTAATCCCAAGGCAGTGGACTTGTGAAACTGGTTAAGACATGGAGCTATTGACCATTGGTGAGTCAAGTTAGCACAGTTTCACTAGAGTGGTGATAGTTTAAAAACAAATTGCAAGTTGGAAACCAGATTGCCTTGAGTCAAGAAGCAAGTTAGACGAAAGAAAGGACAGTTCATGAAATACAAGTTGTTGAAGGAGTTTTGAGGCAAATGGTAGTAGTAAGATGGGCTGAGTTGGAAAAGAGGACAAGTCAGGGGATGACTTCCTGAGGATTGGTGTGATGGTTGCATGTTTTAAAGAAGAAGGAAATATTCCTTAGTTATATGGTTTAGGACTGGAATACTCACAGTATTAAGATTTGGGAAGAGTAGGGATGGTATTTCATCAAAAGGACAGGTAGTGAGGTTTGCTATGGAAAGTAGAGTGGAAAGCTTGTCATGCGTGATGATGGCAAAGCAGTGTATGGTAGCATTGTGCAGATGTTTACATGGGCTGCAGGGCTTGTAGGCTGAAGATTTCCCTAAATTGTGAATCTTACTTTTCAATTGTGTGGCAAAGGTTTTAGCTAAGATGTGAAACCCATAAGGGGACAGCAGGGAATGGAGTAGGGAGTTGAAGATGTTAAATTATTGTTTCAGGTAGTGATAGAAAAGATTTAAGAGTCATGAAGTGGTAATGTTTGGCAGAAGACTTGAAGTTGGGGAGTCAGTGTTTATTTGTATGAAAGTCTTCTGCCCTGCTCTGCAGCTCTGGTAACTTCCCACAGTTTTTTTTTTTTCAATTTAGTGTGCCAGGTTTGCCTATTTACATAGTTACATAGTTTGTAAGGCTGAAAAAAAGACAGACATCTATCCAGTTCAGCCTATTGTGCTAAAGTGTTGATCTATGAGGTAGAAGCCAATTGTCCTCATTTTAGGCAAATAATTCCTTCCTGACTTCTATGTTTATGTAGAAACTTTCTTTCCTCAAGACGTAGAGGATGCCCCCTTGTTCTAGATACAATCCTGGGTATAAATAGATCTTAAGAGAGATCTCTATATTGACCTTTAATATATTTATACATATTTATTATGCTCCTCCAAAGCCGTCTTTTCTCTAAACTAAAAAACCCTAACCTTGCTAATCTTTCTGGCTATTGCAGTCCACCCAGTCCTTTTATTATTTTTGTTGCCCGCCTTTGTACCTGTTCAAGCTCTACAATGTCTTTCCTGTGCACTGGTGCCCAAAACTGTACACAATATTCCATGTGTGGTCTAACCAGTGACTTGTATAATGGGAGAATAATGTTCTCGTCCTATGCCCCTTTTAATATACCCCATAATCCTGATTGCCTTGGCAGCTGCTGCCTGACACTTGCTGCAACAATTAAGTTTACTGTCCACCAGGATTCCCAAATCCTTCTCCATGTCACTTTTTCCCAGTTTTTTTCCATGTAATCATGGAATTAACATGTAATCATGGAATTGATTTCTCCTCCCCATGTGCATAACCCTGCATTTATCTGTGTTAAACCTCATCTGCCATTTCGCTTCCCAGGCCTCCAACTTATCCAGATCCCTTTGTAATAATACATTATCCTCTATTGTGTTGATTACTTTACAGAGCTTAGTATCATCTGCAAAGATCGATATTCTACTGTGCAATTCCTGTGTATCATTAATGAAAATATTAAAGAGGATAGGGCCCAATTCTGAGCCCTGTGGTACCCCACTAGTAACAGGGATCCAGTCTGAGTATGCACCGTTAATTACCACCCTTTGTTTTCTCTCACTAAGCCAGTTACTTACCTACTTGCAAACATTTTCCCCCGGTCCAAGCATTCTCATTTTACCTACTAATCTTTTATGTGGCACAGTATCAAATGCCTTAGAAAAATCTAGATATACAACATCCAATGTCTCACCATGATCCAGTCTAGAGCTAACCTCCTCATAGAAGCTGATGAGATTAGTTTGACAGGACGGATCCTTCGTAAACCCATGCTGGAATGGCGTTATACATTTATTTTCAGTGAGATAATCCAGGATAGCATCTCTTAGAAAATCTTCAAACATTTTACCCACAACAGAGGTTAAACTTACCGGCCTATAGTTTCCAGGATCACTTTTTGACCCCTTTTTGAATATTGGCACCACATTTGCTATGCCCAATCCTTAGGGACATACCCCGTTATTAGACAGTCCACAAACATTAAGAATATGGGCCTATCTATGACATTACTTAACTCCCTGATTCAGCAAGTTCTATTGTGCATGAGAGGGGCAACCAAATTGAGAGCAGAGGTGATTCTGGTGTTGTAGAATGCATTGGCTGTATCAGGGTCATCAAATGAGGATTTGGTAGAGAGTGGTAGAAGAGAGCCAGAGAGAATTTAAGTATCTTTGACTTTGGAGGTTTCTGTGGAGGTGTTTTTGTTTCTCAGCTAGAGGGACAGTTGACAGAAAAAAGGAAGAGAATGTAAGCAGACTGTGGTCTGATATGGGGAGAATAGAGTTTGAAATGTTTTATAGAGAGCAGAAGCTGGTGAAAACAAAATCCAGCGTTTTTCCCTCTTTGTGAGTGGCAGCAGAGGACCAATGCAAGAGGCAAAAGGAGAAGGAAAGCTTTTAAGGGATATGATGAAAATGTCTAGTCAAACTTTTTTTGGGTTCCCCTTTAGCAACCAGCAGGTCCCTTTCATTTTTTCAGAGCACTTTTTGAAGTTACAGAGAAGTTCTGATCGGTTGCTATGGGCAACAAAGAAAGTCTTAGACCTAGACAGTTTTCACGCATGTGGCCCTAAGAGTTTGTTGGCAGCTGAATGGTGTATATCAGTAGGGATGTAAAAGTCTCTCATGATGACAGTAGTGATGTCAATAGATGAAAGTGCAGCCAAGGTAGTTAAATGGTCAAATAAGGTGGTTGCAGGGCCTGGTGGTCAGTAATCCCCACCACTTAGAGATTAAGGAAGTAGAGCCGACAGAGGGGAAACCCCAAAAGAAGGAGGGCAATGGGATGGGTAAAAGAGGTTTTAGGACACAAAGTCAGACAAAGAACCTGTACCTATACCGCTGAAATGTAAATGCTGTTTGACTTTTTTGGGCTTGGAAAAAAATAAAATAAAAAAAGGGGGTTTTATCAATTTTTTATTATTTCAGCGCAAAACGTACTTTAGAAGGATATATTGCCCATTGTTTTCTGTCCTATAACATGACAAACAAGCACTCCAGATTTTTCTCAGAAAGACACTCGGGTTTTACTCCCTCGGGACATTGGGTAAATGCAATTTTAGAAACAAGATTAAAAACTTTACATTTATTCACTTTAAGGCCCACATATGACAAAATTTCACTTTGTTACCCTTTAAAACCAATCAACTCCCCTTTCATTTATAAAACCATAAAAAAATGAAGAGGCTCTGGTTGCTAGGGGGAAAAAAAGAAAGTTTTAGCCCAAAGACATTTTTTCAACTATGGCCCAAAAATGAGTTGACAAAGGGAACATAAATTCTTATTTTGTAATGTAAATTATCCTCAGCTTACATGTGTGTGTATGGCTAATGAACTAGGACTATAGATTTGTTCCCCCATTCGGATTTTAGGGATGGATCCCTAGTTTTTTTTGCTACCAGCATTTTAGGTCTTGTTCAGAAAATGGAAACACACCTGCATCAAAACAAAGCCTAAATGTTAAACCCATATTCTTGCAAGAGGTGAAAAAGGGTTGAACTGTATGAGATTCCAAAGTTTTAGAGAGTCACCGACCCCTATTTGTGAATGTTATTTTTCTTTTTTAATTTTTTGTTTTTTTTTTTATACCTTTTATAAAAACCAAAAGAAAGGATGCTGAGAAAGTATAACCAAACTTTATTTCAAACTGTAACTGTGGTTATTTCATACTACAAAGCCATGGGTTTTGGAAAATGGGCAACAGGGGAAACTTGACACTGGCCCTCTTGGGGGGCCTTTTACAACGGCACGGGACAAATCCCGGGCCCTTTTTTTGGCCGGGCCCGGAAATTTTCCTTTTTTTGGGGGCCGTCCCCAGGGCCGGGAGGGGGGAGGGGGGGGGGGCGGGGGGGGGGAGGGGGGGGCCCTTTTTCCTCCCGTGATGACAAAAGGGGGAAAAAAAAAAAAGCCCTCCCCCCCCCCCATTGAGGAAAGCCATCTTCCGTGGGGAAACCGGAGGGAAATTGGGGCATCTACAATTTTTTTGCCCCCGGGTCCCCCGGGTGGCAAAACCGTCCCTGCCCCGGAAAAACCCTGTGCAGTGGGGATGCGCACAGATTTTGCATAAAACCCACAATTTTTGGCCTTTTCGGCCGTTTTTCAGGGCGGCCCTGAAAAACCGCAAACCGGGAAAAAACCCCGGCCGAAAACCCGGGGCCTTTGGGGACATGCCCTTTAACCCAAAATTTTCACAGGGGCTTAAAATTGGAAGAAATTTCAGTCCGAAATTTAAACGCACCGTAGGGGCCACGAATTATGGGCTGAAATACTTTCCCATTCATTACGGAAAAATCCACAGTTCTCATTAAAAACCCTTAATATTTAGGGGTCCCTCTCCCTGCACGCAATTTTACCTCTTTTTTCCTGTTTTTTTGCCTTTTCCCTTGGGGGGATTATGTGCTTTTAAAAAAACAACCCAGGTCCCAGGTTTAAAAGAGCCCCCTGGGGTTTTTCCCCTATTCCCCTTTTGGGGCCCCATTTCCCCGGGTTTTTTTAAAGGGGGGTTAACGAAAAAAAAATATTAAATCAATAAAATAAAGTTTAATTTTCTTTTTTTTTCGGGCACCCATCCCAATTGACCTTGGCTAACGAAAATAAAAATAAACATGATTTTTTTAAATTTAAATATTTTTTTTCGTTACCCCCCTTTATTATTAAATTTTAATACACATGGGGCCCCACTTCGGTATTTTTTTAAAAATTTTGATTTCGGCCGAAAAACATTTGGGATTTCCCAATTGCAAAGAAAACCCATGGGAGTGTCGCTGCTCTCCCCCCAAATTGGGGCCCAAAATAAAACGGCGCCTCTTTTAACTTCCCAATCACAGGGGCCGCGCCAGAATTTCTTTTCCCCATAAAAAGCTATGAAAAGTACCCGTTTCTTGTTTTGGAAAAAGGGCTGGACGAGCCCCCGGGGCCTTCAAAAAATAAAGCCAATTTTTCTGCTTTTTTTTATTTGTTTTTTTGGAACTTTTCCCGCCTTGGAAATGATTGGTAAATTTTTGTTTCCCCTCCAAAAGGAATCATGGAAAAATTGCCCGCTCCTTTTCCCTGATTGGCCCAAATTCCTCCTCCATAGGTTTTAAATTGGCCATTTTTTCGCTCCTTTTCCCTGTTTTGGTTTGGTTTTTAATCCCCGACCAATGAAAATTTGTTTAAAAAATTTAAAAGTACTGTTTTTCCCCCAGCGTTTCCCCCTCTATTGCAATTCCCTATGTGGGCGCCGGCCCTCGGCGACAAATCGTTGTTCGGGTTTTTAAACTGCTTTTTTTTGAAAAAAAAGGGTTTCTGCTCTTTATCTGAAATTTTTTAACACTTAATAAAAAAAATTTTTTTTTAAATTAATATTTTTCTTTGCCGCATGGCCTGAGCGCCGAAAATTTCAGACGCCCATCTTTTCCTTAGACTTTAATGGGAAAGTACTCCCGCTCTGTTTGGGGCCCTGGATACCCAAAGGGCCAAACCGCTAGCTCCCAATCACTTTTTTTCCTGCCCTTTTTTACGTATTTTAAACTGTTCCCCTTTAAATTTTTGTTTGGGCCCCAAACCCTTTCTCCATAGGATATAATGGGATTTTTTGCCGCTCCTTTTTCTTTTTGGGTTTAATACTCCCTTCATGGGTTAGAAGGGGCCACTTTTTGCTCCTATTCTATTGGTCCCACAACTTCCCCAAATAGGATAAAGGGGCCCTTTTGTCGTTTCCTTTTTCTGATTGGCTAGCTCGGGCCAAAACCCTAGAAAGCTTAAAAATTTAAATTTAACTGTTTTTCCCGGAAAATTCTCTCTATTGAAATTCCCCTATGTAGCCCCCGGGTTTTCGGCGACAAACCGTTGTTGGGGTTTTTTAACTGCTTAAAATTTTAAAAGAAGGGGTTTTTTGCCTTTATCTATAATTTTTTTAAAAATTAAAAAAAATATTTTTTTTTTTAATACTTCATCCCCGCAGGGCCCGCTGAGGGGCCGAAAATTTCAAATGCGCCCATCTCTCCATAGACTAAAAAAGGGAGAATAGCTCCCCTCTGTTTGGGCGGGAAAATAGCCAAGCACCCGCAAACTCAGCCAAAATCACTTTTTTCTGTCTTTTACTGTTTTTTTTGGAATTATCCTGCCGGGGATTCTAAATTTGGCCCTAAACTTCTCCATAGACTGGGAAGGGGGTTCTTTTTTTCCGCTCCTATTCTGATTGGAAGATAAAAATTCTCCATGGGCTAGAATTTTCCTCTGTCGCCCCCTTTTCCCTGTTTGGGCGTCCCAAGGCCAATTTCCCCCCGGAAAGTTTAACCAATCACCCTTTTTTCAGCATTTTTTACTGAAATTTTTTGAACTATCCCCCTTGGGGGGAAAATTCGGGTTTGGGCCCTAAAATTTCCCCCATGGGTTTTAAAATGTTTCACTGTCGCTCCTATTCTGATTGGCCGGTTTTTTGCCGCCCCAATCAAATACTTTTTTCCAAAAATTTTGAATTAACTGTTTTTTCCCCAAATTTTTCCCAATATCCTAATTTCTTAAAATTAGGGAATATTGGAAAGGGGATTTTTTTTTATGTTTTTTTAAATTTTTTTAGGTTTTCAGTTTTTTTTCCCTTTAGAATGTTGAAAGCCTTTATAAAGGCGTTTTTTATTCATTACTTCCGACCGACATCGAATGATTTCCCCGCTGTTCCACCCCGTTTTCGCTTTGGGAACTGTTTTTGGGCGCAGCCCGCATGGCGCCAAAGTCCCCACTGCGCCCAGGGCCCCCCGCATTTGGGGCCCCACACACCCCTGGCGAGGCGCAGGGAATTTTTTCCCCGCATATATGAGGGGCGCTCCCTTTCCCGGGGGCGAATCAAAAGGCGAAAAGCGCCGCACTGCTCCTCGCCCCCACGGGCCCCCAACACACTGGCTGGCGCGGGGGACTTTTCCCCACATGTATGACCGCATTTCCCTCCGCCCCCGAACCCAAAAGGGGGAAAGCGGCCGCACTCGCCCCCGGGGGGACCCCTCCCCCATGCCCTAAAAAAAACAGCGAGGCGCAGGGACCTTTAAAATTTGTAGTATATAAGCGCGCCTGGGCCCCCCAAACAAAAATCGGGAAGCCCCCAGAATTCCGCCAGAAAACTGGGGGAAAGGTTTGGGGCCCCACCCGGCGGGATTCATATATGTGGCCCTATGATGCCTGGTCCAAAAAGGGCAGGAAACCAGGGGCTTTTTGGCAGTGCAGATTTAAAGCACGAAAGGGCCAATTTTAAAACTTTAAGAACTAACAATTTAAAAAAAAACCAAAATAGTAAGACTATCCCTAAAAAGTAAAGTCCCCCAAATAAGTTTTGATCCACAAATAAATTTTTCCCGTATAAAATTTGAATAACTTTTTTGGTTACCAAAAAAAAAACCAATACCTCCATAGTAAAACATGGCCACTCGGGATGGGGCCTGAGGGCTTTGGGATGATGCAACGCCCTTAATCAATTTTTTAAACGAATTTGGTTTCCTTGGTTTCAATCTCAAACTGGGACTTGTTCCCTTCCTTTCTGCTCTGAACGGTTCCGGGGGACCCCTTTTCTTTTGGGTGCCAAAAGAATGTGGTGACCCTGACTCCCTTTTTTCCTATTTGTCTAAATAGGAGTAAAAACCCTGTATTTTTACTGTAAGGGCCAAAAAATTTAAAGGGGCAGTTTTTATGAACCCGTTGGGCCCACAGAAAAAGGCCATTTGTAAAATCCCTTTTAAAAGTAGTTTAGAAAAGTGCCAAATTATAAACCCCTGTTCTTTTTTTCCAGGTATACATATAGGGCAGTGAATTTGACAATACAAAAAGGGCCCTTGGCTCAAAACCCCCTTTTAAAACCCGGTCTGGCTGTTCTTCAGCGGGTTTCCATACTAGGGGGCATGAAGAGCCAAAAACCAAAAAAGCCCTTCCTCAAACAAACCCCCTTTTAAAACCCCTTGGGGTTTCGGGCTGCTCTTCTGCAGGCCCATACACACAGGGGGCAGTGTAAGCCAATCCCAAAAAAGTCGGGCTAAAGGCCCCCCCTTTTAACCCTGGTCTCGTTCTTTTTAGCCATACATACAGGGAAATGAGACCAATCCCAAAACAATTTCTGGCTCGGGGCACCACCTTAAAACCCTGGTCGGGCTTTTCTTCTGCATTTCATAAAATCCCGGGCAGTTAGAGCAAAAACCCCAATTTTGGGGCTAAAAGGAAACCAAACCTTTACCCGGGGTCTGGTTTTTTCTTCGGGCGGCCCAATACACACGGGCCCGCAGTGAAAAGAGCCAATCCCACAAGTTTGGCTCTGCAACCCCCTTTAAAACCCGGGCCTGGCTGTTCTTCTGCGGGTAAATACTACGGGCAGGGTGTAGAGCCAATACCACAAGTCTGGCTCGGGCACCACCTTTACCCTGGTCTGGCTTTCTTCTGCAGGTCATACATACGGGGCAGTGTAGAGCCAATACCACAAGTCTGGCTCAGGCACCACCTTACCCTGGTCTGGCTGTTCCTTTGAAAGGTCATACAACAGGGCAGTGTAGGCCAAAAACCACAAGTCTGGCTAGGCACCACCTTTACCCTGGTCTGGCTGTTCTAACTGTTCTGCATCTAGATTTTGAGTCAAAGAATCATAAATTTGTCTAAGGCCCTGTTCACACGACGGATTTGGCCGCGGTTTTATGGGGGCGGGTTTCCGGGGGTTTTAAATTAAATCTTGTTTTTTATTTTAAATTGCATGGGGGCAAAACCTCTCCGTAAGCTGCGCCCCAAGCCACGCCCCACCCGCGCCGGGACCACGGCCAGCGCCCGCGCCGCAAACCCGCGAGTTTGTGGCGAGGTTAGGACGAGGTTTGGCTGCGGGAACCGCGGTGAAAGCCGCGGCCGAACCCGCGGCCAAACCCGTTGTGTGAACGAGGCCTAATTCTATGAATGTGGTGCGACGCCCCCAGAACGCCCCTGATCTCTGGTGCACTAAAAAAGTGTTTCTCCTGTGCTTAGTGTGCCAAAGTTTGGAATGCGACTATTCATAAATCTATAGAACAAGGCCACGACAGCTTTTTGATGCCAGATAACTGCTACACCCTCATTCATACATGTCGCCCTTTGCCTAAATGGTTTAAAGCACATCTGTGTTTTTATTTCCAACTGTGCCCTCAGGAGTTAACATAATCAAATTAATTTCTTATGTACTAACACACACATTCATTCAGCTTGCAAACATATTTTATGGGGGGAATCTGGTAATATCTAACAATGTAGAGCTTCCTATAATTGTCAGTACTGGAAGAAAATGTTGGCAATTGTGACCATCACATAATTTAATTTTACGTAAACTCTGAAAAATGTATGCTGAAAGAGCAAATAGGCTTAATTTCAAATGGTCAGATTTGTCAAAATTAAATGCCACCCTCCAGCACATACAGAAATACAAAAGCCAATTCAGAGTACTTTATCGCTTCCTGTAACCATTGTACTGCACAGCTCCAATATAAAATGTCGAAAAGCAAGTCAGAGTATGTATGATCCCTAAAATGGCAACATAAAGTTAATCATCGAGGAGCAATAGAAAGCAGAGTTGCTAAAGAGTAAACATTATTTCAGTTCTTAGAATCAATAATTTAGGTAGTGATGAGAAACTTTACATGTTCTTTCAAGAAAATGCCTTTCTCCTTTTCTCAGATTCCTCTCTTCCTTACCACCCCACACCACTAACTGTTTACTCTGAATTCAGTGATAAAATCTGTCTTCAAAGAAGTAGCTAAAGATGGAGGATCAGCTTTTTAAGACATTAGGTTACATTTATTGCCCATAAAAGTCTATGGAGAGGGGAGGGGAGTAGGATCAATTTCAGAGAAAGCATCAGAGAGGCTGCTCCATCTAGAAGCTATTCTCTCCCTATCCCAGTAATATTCGAAGGATTGTGCCTTGCTTACTATATGCTTTTGACCATGGGGGCCTCTGTGCTGGAGTTCAGCATTCTCCGTGCCAGCCAGCAGGGACCAGTTAACTTGACCTCAGCATTAGCACACATTTCCCTGTTTCGCTGGCTAGAAAAACCAGGCCAGAGTTATCTGAGTGCAAGCTCAAGGTCTTGCTTTGGCTCTTTGACTGTTTCCTGGTCCATATTCCTGGTCTGTGTTTGTGGTCCAAGTCTACAGTTCCCCTGGTGTTCCTCCTGGCACAAGTCTGCAGTTCCTCTGGTCTCCTCCTGGCACACATCTGAAGTTCCCTCCAGTCTCGCCCTGGGTTCCCTTCCAAAGGGTCTTGTCATCTGCGTTCCTCTGCACAAGTCCACAGTTCCTCTGGTGTTCCTCCTGCCATAAGCTGGCAGTTTCTCTTGGTCCCAAGGATCCATATCTCCCCAGAATGTTTCATTGACTTTGTTGCATTTTTCCTGTGGGTTTTTCTCCAACTGGAAATAAATGTCTTTTGAAACATTACAGTTATATGCTCAGGTACAGTGCTTTTTGCCTCTTTATAATGTTGCTTCTGCGAGTATGTTACAGAGAGAGGAGCAGGATCTTCTTTTTCCTTTGTATGCTTTGTATGAGAGACATCATGGTAGCTAGTCTCTACCCTTACTGGACTGAAGTTCAGGGAACACTGACAACTGGAGCCTACATGGGGGGTGTTGCTGATAAATATCGGATATAAATCATATACTGTCCAAAAAACACTGATACTCCTCACGTTTACACACCTGGATGCTTGCCCATTTAAGAACAGAGTGTCTCAGACAACTAAAATGCACAGTACATAGGATAGTATGTGAATATTGCAACCATTTTACATACACCTCTTGTTACCTTTAGAAAAGGTCGCTCACTTAAAGATCATTTGGTGCACAGCCACTATGTCCCCCCCCCAAAGACAAAAGGCATGTGGTTGGATCGCCAACTGCTGGGAATGTTTAAATGCTCAGGATGTATTGGTTGTCCAATGGTGTTACAGACTAAAACCTTTACAAATACAGTAACACATAAAACTTTTTAGATTCATGATTTTCTGAACTGCCGTTCTGAGGGGATTGTCTACCTGAGTATTTGTGTCTGTCAGAAGCAATATGTTGGGAAAACAACTGGACAGTTTCGTCGGAGAATTGGTGAACATGCAGCGGACATATAGAATAGAAGGGACACGCCGATCTCCAATCACATCTGGGAGGAACATCAGGGTGATTTTTCAGGTTTCAAATTTCTGGAATTTGAAAAAATCAATGTTTCTCTAAGAAAAGGGGATGTGGATAAGAAAGTATTACAGAAAGAAACAGAGTGGACATACCGATTATGGACAAATCCACTAGGATTAAAAGTCTTTATTTCGGTTGTTTTATATGATGAGAATAGGTGTGTTCTACTTTAGATCCCTCCATTAAATACCGTATCTGGGAGAAAAATTGCCTTAATGTTTTTTTGTGTGAGACTGGAATGTGTTTCCATGTGATTATTTTGTACATATTTATCTGTATTTTTATTTTATCTTTTTGATCCCAATCTATAAAAATTTTGGTTCTCCCCTCCTCCTTTGTCCTTATTGCGTTTATCATTATTAAGGAGATGTAATATAAATTAAATTGAAAATTTACATGCACAATGGTTGATATATTATGTTTAAATTAACATGCCTTTGACTTTTGATATGATGTGGGTTATATATCTCTTATTGGTAATAGATTGTTGGCAATGAGACGCTTGTGTGGAACTGGAGCGTTGAGATAACTCATTTTTTACTCATATTGGGCTCTGGTTTAAATGCATTATATGCATTCTTTGTTTTGTGTGATATGGGGTGTACTATGTGTATGATGCATGTCTGATGTGTCTTATGGTGTTAGGCGCATTATTATGCGAGGTACTCGGAACTCTTGCGCCAGTGCATAGGATTTATACATCTATTGCCTTGTGTGGTATGGGGCGCATTATATGTGAGACGCATGTCCTATGTGTGTGAGGCGCATTATATGTAAGACACTCAATTGCGATCATAGTGTCTTATGGTGTTAGGCGCATTATATACGAGGCGCAGAAGGCATTACGGAGCGCCGGGACACTAGTACAATGCGCATGATCAAGCGTCTGGCGCCTTCGCAGTAATCACTTCCGAACGCGGAGATACAAACCAACATGACCGGGATGAATATTATGAGTAAGGCAGATATATGTGTTATTTTAGTGCATGGAATTTGTAGGAGGGGCTTTTTAGGTATTTAAGGGGTTTCCTCTTTACCTAGTTGTGAAACCTATCATCTATGGGACAATCTTGTCCACCATGGCTATTTGATGTGGAATTGATCTGTCTGTATGAAGACTTTTCTCTGATGAACCTCTGGTATAGTCACTTGCAGGGGAAACGCGTCTGGACGTCTGAAATTATTTTGGAATTTTTCTTCCTGGCTGCTTTTATTATTTTTCTAGGTATCATAAGGAGCAGGAATTTGTTCTAGTTATATCTATACAGACTTAGGGCGACATGTATGATCGGGCTTTAGGGCCTTGTTTTTGGCGTATCCTGCCCCTTTCACCGGCCCGAATCCGCTGTCGGACGCAGGGATGCGGTTGTTAGGCAAAAGCGTTCGCCACTTTCGGCTGCGCCTCACATGAAGGGCGGGCATGGCGCGGCGTTGTTGGGGCCACGCTGTAGGCGTTCCGGGGCGGGAAGCGGCGCGCTCGAAAACTCCGAGGGCCTGTACGAGTCGGCAAAGTGCGGCGCATTGCAGCGCTCAGCAGCTCCGACAGGCAGACCTGGTTTATTTTGGTCTAAATGCTCCGGCGGAGGCGAAGTGAAGCAGGATCGGAACATGCGAGGAAACATAGAAGATCGTATCAGAAATCTCGGCGCTCAGCTCAGTGCGGCATGGAGTATGATTCCGAAAAAATCGCCTTTATAAAGGCGTAAAACATTCTCAGAAAAGAGCTGAAACCTTAAAAAAAAAAAAATACATAAATAAAATCACTTTCCAAAAATCTAGAACGGCGCAACATCAGGAATTGGGATATAGAGAATTGCCGGGAAAAACAGTAATTCAAATTCTGTAAGCGCTTCTCATTGGTCGGCAGAAGCCAGCCAATCAGAATAGGAGCGACAAAAACCCATTATATCCTATGGAGAAGTTTTAAACCAATCAAAATCAAAGCGGACAGTTCAAAAGACATTAAAAAATACAGAAAGAGCTGATTGGTTGAGCTAGCGGGGCCTTCGCTATCCCAGCCAATCAAGAGGCGAGCTACTTCTCCCTATGGAGAGATCGGCGCAATGCAACCCTCGGCTTCAGCACCATGCGGCATGGAGTATGAATAAAAAACTCATTTTTATTAAGTGTAAAACATTATCAGATAAAGAGCTGAAACCTTCTATAAAATTAAATCAGTTAAATCCCGAACAACACATTTGTCGCCGAGACCGGTGCTCCATAAGGAATTTTGCAATTATAGAGAATTCCCGGGAAATACTTAATTCAAATTGTTTAAGCTCTTCTGATTGGTGGGCATAAACCACCCAATCAGAATGGGAGGGGACAGTGGCCAATTATTTTCCTATGGGGGGGTTATTGACCAATCAGAATAGGAGCGACAGGGAACATTCTAACCTATGGAGAAATATTGACCAATCATATTCAAAGGCGGGACAGTTCAAAGTACAGTAAAAAATGCAGAAAAGAGCTAAATTGGTTGAGCTAGCAGGGCGGGTTCAGCTTAGCCAATCAGAGCGCAAGCAAATTTCTCATAGAGTTCTATGGGGAAAAAAAATTCCGAGCGAGCTCTGTGATTGGCTAACTTAAAGGAGGCGCGGTTATTTTGGACCAAAATGGAGGGCGGGACGCTCTTATGGGTTTTCTAATGCAATCGGAATACAATGTAATGGACGAAATAAAATGATAAGAGTACAGAAGTTGTACCGATGTGTATATAAAATGATCCATAATATTGGGGTAAAGAAAAAAAAAATATTAATTCAATAAAATCATGTTTATTTCTTTATTTTTTTTACACTCACACTATTGATCCTTGGCTAACGAAAATAAAGAAATAAACATGATTTTATTGAATTAATATTTTCTTTTCATTCCCCCAATATTATGGATAATTTTATATACAGATCGGTACAACTTCTGTACTCTTATCATTTTATTTCGGCCATGTACTGTTGTATTCCCGATTGCATTAGAAAACCCATAGGAGTGTCGCTCGCTCTCCCATTGGTCCAAATAACCGCGCCTCTTTTAAGTTAGCCAATCACAGAGCTCGCTCGGAATTTCTTTTCCCCATAGAAATCTATAAGAGAGTAGCTTGCGCTCTGATTGGCTAAGCTGGATGAGCCCCTGCTAGCTCAACCAATCAGATCTTTTATGCATTTTTACTGTATTTTGAACTGTCCCGCTTTTGAATATGATTGGTCAAGATTTCTACATAGGTTAGAATGGGTCCCTGTCGCTCCTATTCTGATTGGTCAATACTTCTCCATAGGATATAATGGGCCACTGTCGCTCCTATTCTGATTGGTTGGTTCATGCCGACCAATCAGCAGAGCTTAAACAATTTGAATTACTGTATTTCCCGGCAAGTCTCTATATTGCATTTCCTTATGTAGCGCCGGTCTCGGCGACCAACGCGTTGTTCGGGATTTTAACTGATTTATTTTTATAGAAGGTTTCAGCTCTTTATCTGCTAATGTTTTACACTTAATAAAAATTAGTTTTTTATTAATACTCCATGCCGCACGGCACTGAGCGCCGAGATTGTATTGCGCCGATCTCTAAATAGACTACAATGGGAGAAGTATCTCGTGCTCTGATTGGCCGAGATAGCCAAGCCCTCGCTAGCTCAACCAATCAGCTCTTTTCTGTATTTTTACTGTCTTTTGAACTGTCCCGCCTTTGATTTTGATTGGTCAAAACTTCTCCATAGGATATAATGGGTTTTTGTCGCTCCTATTCTGATTGGCTGGCTTCTGCCGACCAATGAGAAGCGCTTACAGAATTTGAATTGCTGTTTTTCCCGGCACTTCTCTATATTGCAATTCCCGTTGTTGCGCCGGTCTCGGCAACAAACGCATGTTAGGGATTTGATTGATTTATGTTTAGAGAAGGTTTCAGCTCTTTATCTGAGAATATTTTCCACCTATTAAAAATGATTTTTTTATCATACTCCATGCCGCACGGCGCTGAGAGCCGAGATTGCATGGCGCCGATCTCTCCATAGACTACAATGGGACAAGTAGCTCACGCTCTGATTGGCCGGAATAGCCAAGCCCCCGCTAGCTCAGCCAATCAGCTCTTTTCAGCATTTTTACTGTATTTTGAACTGTCCCGCCTTTGATTTTGATTGGTCCAAACTTCTCCATAGGTTATAATGGGTCCCTGTCGCTACTATTGATTGGCCGAGATAGCCAAGCCCCCGCTAGCTCAGCCAATCAGCTCTTTTCTGCATTTTTACTGTATTTTGAACTGTCCCGCCTTTGCTTCTGATTGGTCAATAGTTCTCCATAGGTTTTAATGGTTCACTGTCGCTCCTATTCTGATTGGCTGGTTTATGCCGACCAATGAGAAGCGCTTTCAGAATTTGAATTACTGTATTTTCCGGCAATTTCCAATATCCTAATTCTTGATATTGCGCCGTTCTAGATTTTTGGAAAGTGATTTTTTTTAATGTATTTTTTATTTTTGAGGTTTGAGCTCTTTTCTGAGAATGTTTTCCACATTTATAAAGGCGATTTTTTGATTCACTCTCCACACGGACATCTTTAATGATTTCTCGCTGTTTTACAGCCTGTCTCGAATCGGAAACACATATTCGGCGCTGTCCCTTCTGCGCCTAAGTCCCGCACAGCGCCCCACAGTGGCGAAGGCGCAGGGAACTTTTCCCCGCATGTATGAGCGCACCTCCTCGGACGGCGAATCTTAGGCGCAGCACTGCGCCTCAGTCCCCGCTCTGCGCCCCACACACTGGCGCGGCGGACTTTACACCGCATGTATGAGCGCGCCCCAGCGCCGACATAAATCAGGCGCAAATTTCGCCGGAAAACTGGCGGAAAGGTGCGCCCCGACGTGGCGAGATTCATACACGTCGCCCTTAGTATTTATCTAGGGCAAATATATTATCTAATAGTATCTAGGGACAGCCACCGATAGGTGGGGCCGCCCCTTTTGGGGCGATTACTCTGCCTTATTGAGGGTTTAAGATTGGGATGTTATTACACTAACCTCTTTACTTTTTGCAGCAATCAATAAAATAATTAGGATCTTCAGAATCGTTAGTTATCCATGTTGTTATTTCGTATTTATTGTTTAATGTCCTATGAATATGTACAATTTTGCACCTAGATATATCTTTTGTTGCATAGTGTTAGGATATTTGTGTCCCTTAGTTTTTGTGTAGGGGCCATAGTGTATTGTTAATATATTTATTAAAAGTTATATTTTAAGGGGAGTTTTTTGTTATTTTTTGTGATTATAACATTTTACATACATAAAAGAACAGAACAAAATTCAACAGCAAGATCGAAAAGGAGGGTATCAATTAGGTGATGTTGCATTTATAGTGGATGAATGAAAATATTGTCCAAGAACAGTTACCCAGTTCACATGTGAACAAGGTCCTGGGACTAGATAATTTACACACAAGAATCCTTAAACAGCTGAGACCAGTTACTTCTGTACTTATGTTGATAATATTGATAGACTATATAAAAATTGAGATTGATGTCAATAGGTTAGTGCAAAGCACATGCAGTTACTTTATTTAACAGGTATTCAGATTATCCTCAAGTAACTATAGAGCTTTAAGCCTAATATCTATCAAATCTACGTTGTATTTTAGAAACTGTTGAGGGACTATACAGAGAATTACTAGTTAGAAAATTGCATTATAAAGGGGTATTCTCATTTCACTGATTGGTTTTAAATGTGTAGGTAAAAATAAATAAAGACTATTACCAAATACATTGCTGTTCTGATTTTGCTTCCTTTCAGAGTTAGAGATGTTGTTATCTCTTGCTTGTGTACTCAAGTTTCCATTAGTTACCAACCACCTCTCTGTGCTCTAACAGGCTCTAGAGCCCTGGCCGGAATGGTGACATCACTCCCTTCTGTGTCTTATCAGCAGCACAGGAGCTCGTTTTAAATTTCTTACTGACAAACTGTAACCCTTACGAGCTCTGTAGCCTTCTGCCCTGCTGTTTAAACCCTTCCATTAACAATGTCCCTCTAACAGGCTCAGCAAGAAGTAGCAGAGCTGAAATGCCAAATAGTGTTGTAGACGCACCCACAACCTAACCAGGAAGGTTGAGCCTGAAGCTGCCTGTGGCTCTGTAAAGCAGCATGGTGAGACAACGCCTTTACGTTATAGTCGGCACACTTTTATGAAAGATAGATGGTGTCAAACAAATTTTAATTTGTGTTTTATTAGAGGGGCTGGGGATAGTATCTTAAAATGGTCTGACTTCTTACTGTATGTACCCCAAGGTTTAGTTCAGCACCTTTATTATTCAACTTACTTATAAAATATAAAGAGCCCTAGTTTAATAGAACTGTTTGGCCGTGTTCACACGGCTTATTCCCGACGGATTTGTGAGCCGGATTGCACTCACAAATCCGGCGTGAATAAGGGGCGGGACGGGGGCGAGGCCGGAGCGCGGCGGGGGCGCCACTCCCCAGCCCCATAGACAATGCATTGTTTACGGCGCGTACGCGCCGTAAATAATGTGCATGTCACTTTCTCCCCCCGCGGCGGATTCGCCGAGCGGGGAGGAGCGACGGAATCCACTGTTCTCTATGAGAGCAGTGGATTACCGTAATTACTCCGACGGATTGGCGCCGTACTGCAGCGCAAATCCGGCGCGCAGTACGTCGCCAATCCGCGGAGAAATAAACCGTGTGAACGAGGCCTTTCTGTACCTGCATATTAGATTCTATGAAAGATTTTCTTAAGCTGGGGAAATTTAGAAAGCTATATATGCCATTTTTGTGGTGTAAAAAAGTGACACATTTTGCAGCATATCATATTTACACTGAAATTTACAACTTTTAACTTAATTACATATATAATTACATAGTTAGAACAGTTGAAAAAAGACATGTCCGTCAAGTTTAACCAAAGGCTCGGAAAAGATATAGATGGAGAGAGAAAAAAAATTAGTTTCCCCTTATTGACCCAGAATATGGAACCGATAAGGCATGAACCAGTGGGCCCTAAAAAGAGTATTTCACTTCTGATTCCAAACCGAGTTCAGACTGGATCTACATTCTAACAAGAATTTTATACATCTATATAAGTATTATTTTAATTTAGTTGTAAGTAATTATCTAAGCCTTTCTTGAATCCCTTAACCTGCTCCTGCTGTGACCAGATCCTGGAGTGGCTATTCCACAGATTTACAGTTGTTATGGTAAAGAAAGGTTGTCACCTATGGAGATTGATCCTGTTTCATCTCTAGATGAAGGGAGTGTCCCCTTTGTCTTTCGGGGGGTTTTACATGAAAATGAAATAGCTTTTCACTATAATTTTTGTAATTTGCAACTTTTTACTTTTCACCAGTTTTGAAAACTGATGAGAAAAGTACATTAGGTAGCTGTTAGAGTAGACTGTGGGGTCTCGTGTGATCCAAAAGACATAATATTGTTCAAACCAAAAAGTGGGGAAAATCATAGTGGAAATCAATAGCACACAGACAGCCACAGATGCAGCAAATGTATTAGGAGGCATATGCTTCTCTAGCAGACCTGTGTATAGGACTGGCATTTAAAACATAATTCTTAATATACATGCTCCTTTGTCTTTAGACATCCACTTAGTAACTAGAATTCAGTATGGATAAGAGTAGGTTGCATGTGCTTTATGCTCTGTGGCTGGGTTTCAGAAGTGGCATTTTTGTTGCATTTTTCAACTGCTTTAAAAACCCATGCAATAAAAATGCATGCGTTTTTATAATGCAGGTGGTTTTTTAAGTAACTCTGATTAGGAGCTTGGGGTCAATTAAAAAATTGCATGCATTTATAATTGCTTGCATTTGTGTTAGATTTTTAACTGCTACGTGTGAATCCACCCAAAGGGGAAAATACTATATATGTTACATTCCTTAAAATTATTTGCCAAGTTTGGGGACTGAGATAATATTTAAAATGTGGTTTGATTAATAACTAATGATTCTTATTGTAGGAGATGTCATTGTTAGATGCTACTGAGAACTGTTAGGATATTAGGTAGTCTGGTGGATATAGCATGAGAGTCCCTTTGACAGAACTGATTTGTGGATAAGTGGTTGCATGAACTGGTTGGGAGTGAGTGCCCACCTGTCCTTGCCTTTACCAGCTCCTGGGGCGGCTGTTTCACAGATTCTGAGCAGTTCAGAGTTACCTGTAGCTTTGGAGACAAAACTTGTCTTTTTAGACAGCCATGGAGAGACAGTGTGCCATGTGACTCTTATTTGAAACAGATGGCAGCAGTAGTGGTTATTGCCTAGCAGACACATAAGGCCATGTTCACACGGCTTATTTGGGCACGTATTTCAGCTTGTATTTCGCGGCGTACTGCGCGAATTATGGGCTGAAATACGGCCCAGTCATTACGGTAATCCACAGTTCTCATAGAGAACTATGGATTACGTCTCCTCTCCTGCTCGGAGAATCCGCCGCGGGGAGAGAAGTGACATGTCATTTTCTAGCGGCGTATACGTGCCGCTAGTAATGATAGTCTATGGGCCGGCGAGGTGTCGGCCCCCCACTCCTGCCCCCTCTCCCGCCCCGCCCCCGTCCAGACAGCGTAATTGCGGGGTGTAATTGACCACCGTTCTGCAGCTCAATTTCAGGTTGTTGGCAATCTTCTTATAGCCTAGGCCATCTTTATGTGGAGGAGCTATTTTTTTTTCCAGATCCTCATAGAGATCTTTGCCATGAGGTGCCATGTTGAACTTCCACTGACCAGTAGAGTTTGAGAATGAAAACACCAAATTTAACATATCTGCTCTCCATACACATCTGAGACCTTGTAACACTAATGAGTCACATGACACTGTGGAGCGAAAATGGCAAATTGGGCACAATTTGTCCATTTTCACTTGGGGGTGTACACACTTTTGTTGCCAGCGGTTTAGACATTGACGGCTGTGTGTTTTTTTCTTACAGCCACAGCAGCATATCATAAATTAAAATGTGGAGATGGACAACCCTTTTAGTTTGCAAAGTTGCATCTGAACAGACTACAAGACTTCTAGAACAATGTCCTTTGAACAGATGAGACCAAAGTGATGATGATTGGCCTTAATCAAGCACAACATACTAGTACAAACACCTCATACCTATTGTCAAATATCGTGGTGGAGGGGCAATAATTTGGGTTTGTTATGCAGCCACAATAACAAGGCTCCTTGAAGTCATTGTCAACCAAGAAGTACAACGTATGAAAAAGCATACTAGATTCAAATGTGAAGCCATCCATGCAACAGCTGAAGCTTGGTGTGCCCCAAACAGTAAAAGTGCTTCTGTTTGGGAACCAAATTTTCACCTTTTTTGTCACCATATAGTGATGAGTAAATCCCCAATATAGTAGGTAGGCACCCCCCAAAACTAGGTAGGCAGGTAGGTAAATCCCATTTCTAAGTAGGTATATAGTTTCCTGGTAGGTAGATATAAAGGCCCCTGGTAGGTAGATATAAAGGTCTCCTGTAGGTCAGTAGCCACCTGTAGGTAGGTATAAAAACCCTATCAAGGTATAGCCCCCATAGGTATGTACATGCCCCTGTAGTCATATACTGCCCCCTGTAGGTATGTACATGCCCCTGTAGTCATATACCGCCCCCTGTAGGTATGTACATGCCCCCTGTAGCTGTATACTGCCCCCTGTTCATTAAAAATAAATAAATTGTTATTCACCTCGCCTCACCTTTTAGTCACTTCATGTCTGTGCTGCTTACAACCATGGGGCATAAGACTCAGGTGTAAATGGCCATAGAGCTCAGGGCCCACTTGGGGTTTCGGCATCCCGCAAACCCGCCCCCAAATCCACGGGGTAGGCCCCCACCCTTTACCCCCACAGTAAATCAAACAGGGGG
>JAODAL010058602.1:0-21992 GCA_025379985.1 Phyllomedusa bahiana | reverse complement strand
TAAAAAATATGCCAAACTACAGCAGACATATGGTAGATCTATTAAAAATATTTTGAGTGGAAAAAAACCTCTGTCTTACATCAAAAATTTTTGAAGTTTAAAATTTGGAAATTTTTAAATTTTTTTCACGATAATTTTGATTTTTTTTACAAATAAAAAAGGGGCATTTTTTGGACCAAAATTTCTTACTATTTTAATCACAATTGTCACAAAAAAATTCTCTAAATCACATGGATAGGTTAAAGGGTCAAAAATTATTCCACATAAATGAACATGACAGATTTAAAAAATGGGGGCTCGTCGGGGCCCAAAAAATGGCCCCGGGGGGAAAGGGGGGTTAAAGTCTATGGAAAGGGGAAAACACACCTTATTCTTACACCCAAACAGGGCGGAGAACTGAATTAACACCACAACAGTAAACGGGATACTGCTAAAAATCTTAGGCAAGACAATTAGGCAACAAGAGTCCAGAAAAATACGACAGACATTCACTATCCCTGCCCTGGAAGCAGCATGCCCCTTAAACCCTTTTTTCCGACAGTTTAAAAAGTGCCGAAAAAGGTCTTTAAACCCCCCTTTTTAAATTGAACGGGGGACATTGATTATGCCTGTCCGGACCGCAGCATGCCCTTAAACTACTGACCCAAAAAATTAAAAAGTGCCGGGAAAAGGAGTCTTTCAACCACCTTTTTAGTTGAACTGGACTTGACTATCCCTGCCGGACCGCAGCATGCCCCTTTAAAACCCTTCTGACCCACAGTTTAAAAAAGGCGGGAAAAAAGGATCTTTTAACCACCTTTTAGTTAAACTGGACATTGATATGCCGTCTTGACCGCGCATGACCCTTAAATCTACATGACCCACATTTTAAAAGTGGGGAAAAATAGTTTTTTGAACCACCATTTTAGTTGAACTGGACATTGACTATGCCTTCCTGGCCCCCGCACATACCCTTAAATGTCTACCCAAAATTTAAAAAGGGCGGGAAAAAAGGGATTTTTGACCCCCCATTTTATTGAACGGACATTGACATCCCTGCCCTGGACCAAGCATACAGTTTGGGCCTAACCCGAAGAAAGATTGGGCGACCCTGTGCGTTACTAAAATTCACAGGGCCCGCCCCAGCGTGACAGGCCGACGGTCCTAAAAAGACGATCCACGGGCTTGCGCGTTGTCGCCGCACGGGAAGGAGCACCTTTCTCATACCCTACCCCTTGTCTACATCCCTCTTTGCTCGCTTACCACCTGCAGTTCGCTCTATGTTCAGAAAGATAAAAATTAAAAAAGGTAGGAAGGTTTTTGACATCTTTATTAAAAGAAGGCAAATAAAGGGCTATTTTAAATCCCCTTTTTTCCCAACGCCAACTAGGATAGAAAAAAAATTTTTTTTAAAAAAAATTTTTCGTGAAATGGGGTTTGTTGAAGAACCGTAACACCAAACACAGTTTTCTTCCTTCAGTCCCTGAGATTTAACAACCCCCAGTAGGACTGAATTAATAGTTTTAAAACAAACTACTACAAATGCACTTTTTACCCAAGCTACACGCATATGAATAAATTTAAAAAAGTTATTGGTTTTTAAAAGGGCACCTTCGCACCACGCTCAGGCGTAATTTTTTAGGAAATAGTATAACACAATTGCTAAAATAGCTTTTGCGAAAACAACCCGGCTAGTAAAACTTTTTAAAAAAGTTATGGGAAAAAGAAGCCGGGTTTGGGGGAAAACATGCAAGCAATGATTGCAATAGAACAGAAAACACAGGCAATTTAAAATGCTTGGGTCTGTGGCCAAAAAAGTGGTAAAAAACAATTTTTTTTTAAAAATTGAAATCACAGAACACATAGCTGCAAAATATCTTTTTTTAAAATGCCTCCCCCTATGCCGCCCCCCCCCGGCCCCCCCCCACTCCCCCCCGGGGCGGGACACCCCCAGTAGGTACCCTTTAAAAAATTTTCTTAACTATAAAAGTAAAATTTTCCTAATCTACTCTTTTCAAACTGTAAGTGGATGGTTTTTCTTATTTAGAAGAACTATCAAGTGTTAGAACAGCTTTTGGGTTTTAAAAACGCAGAAAGACACTCCGCGTGAAGTGTATAGAAAAGTATGACTAAAACAAAAAATTCAGCAGCAAGATAAAACGGGGTCACGTGTTTTTGGCAGCAAGGGAATCCATAGACTGCAAAGTGGTGACGTTGTACATCCCCTCCCCCCCTTTTCCTCGGGGGCTGGCCCCAAAAAGCGGGAAATGCTGAAAATGGCCGGTATTTAATAATTTCTGAAAGATTGTCACCAAACTATCACATGACAAAATTTTCCGATAAACCAAAAAATCGTGCCGATTTCAATTTTTGTCAAAATACGCTCATCCCTATCCAGAAATGGGGTAGTTTTTGTTTAATAAAATTACTGTATTTTACCGGTTCAAGGTCTGCAGATAAAATCAAACCATAGAATGTCTTACTTCAAGAGACAGGGATAGCAAAAACATTTATCTCATGACTAGCAATATTTTGAGTACTAATTAATAAGAGGGTAACATTAAGTTAAATTGATCTAGAAATCATGAGAAGTCAAGCTGGAAATAATAATAATAATTAGGGAGATTTTTTTTTTTGCTTTGCATCGGATCAAAAGCCTATCGAAAAACTAAATTGACATTCTTGATTACCCGTTAACGAAAATTGTTTAAATGTGGGCATAAAACCCAAACTTTTAGATAGAAACATTCTTCAGTGTCATTTGTAACTTTAAAAGGTTTTTCGCCATTAAGTTTTAACTTTTATCAAAAGGGTAGTTAAAAGAAAAAATTTTTTTAAATACATTGTTCAATAGATTTTACTTTATTCATGGAATAAGAGTGTGAAGTGCACACCTGTTTCTATGATTACCTGCATACCAGGCGGACGTCTGTTAATGATTAGCTGAGAGCAAGATGATGTCACCCCACTGATGGACGAGATGGAAGCAAACAATTTAAAACTAACAAGATTAGCTTACTAAACAAAAGGTACATGAGCTGTGAGGACTGAGAAGCATGGCTTTATCTGTAATCTTGTTCGAGATAACAATCTTCTGCACTGAAGGTGTGCTAGGGCAGCCTGACACCCTACAGTGGAGCAGCTCACCACCAAAATAAAAATGGGCTGCATGCTTTTTAAAATTAAAGTTCAATGAAACCAACCCGCATATGGGGGTTCAAAGCTATGGGTGGTCATACACACTCTAATGAAATTTTATTGGCACAAAGGCTTCATTTTTCTTTGCCATATCAGAATTGGACCTCTGCTGATTGGCAAAGGATTGCCTTCTCTGATAAGTCATGTTTTCTGCTTCAATGGATGGACATTGGCATGTCAGGTGAGGAACACGAGGACAAATACCTTCAACAATGTTGGAAGACACAAGCTGGTGAGGCAGCGTTTTGGTCGGGGAATGTTTTTGTTGCAATCCCAACCCCCCATATTCAGGGAAGTCACTCTCAGCCAATTTGTGTATAAATCTATCCTTATCTCACAGAAAAAACAAAAAGGCCTTACTCATAAAATTGTACTTTTAATACTATCCTCTAAAAACTCTAACAATACAATCTTCACCAAAAACACACAGTATCTCAATAACACCTTAGAAAGCTCCCTACAAGGGTCACCCAAAAACTCAATGGTAAAATATGATCAAACATAATACAATACTTACAGAAAATAATCTTACAGATTGGGAAAGTATAGTATATAAGGATCTACTCTAACCCCATTTGATCCCCCCCTCAAAAATGGGTAAACTCCCAAAGGGACAGCCCCCCTACAGAAAGGACTGACCCTTTAAAACCCCAAACCCCAATAGGATTTAGGTATAACAAAAGGGAAAGCATAAAATTTAGCAAAAGGGTAAATTATTGCTGCCTATACAGTTCCCCGATACCCAAAACAAGAAGCATTCCCTGGTCCCGACCTTTTTCCCCCTTCTCCAATACTCAGGGGTTTCCCCAGGGATCATTTGCATGGTACAAAACAATAAACCTAGGTAGAACCCTGAATAGGGTACTCCCCCTGACAAAAACCAGAGCAGCATACAGGTGCCCAAGGGCCCTGTCACTTAAATAGATCTGAAAAATAATCCTCATTACAAACTCTCCAAAAGTGGTTACTCACAACTCCGTCTTTTCCCCCGGGGTCTGTAAAATCCCCGGGGCGCTGCACAAACTCTACGCTTCCGCTATTGCGCACCACCTTGCCAGAGCCTCCCATATCCAGCCCCCAAAAAGGCACTGCGCCCGCCTAAGCCAAGCCATACCCGGGTCCAATAAGTAAAAAGGCGTTTTTTTTTCGTAGTTTTCTATGACATGCTAAACTACTAGCATCCAGCCGTTTACCCTTGTATACGCAATGTAGGGTCTTAAAAATCTTTTTTCAATATCCGAACTTCCCTGTGCCAGAATAACCATCCCATCACAATGAGCTAGACCGCTTATGCAAAGCTGTGTTCAAGTTACTAGGATAACCCCAAGGTGATATATACAAACCCCATATGGGGGAGCCAGATGGCCTGTGCCTTACAAAATGACACAGTAAATAAACATATTAATAAAAACCCTTAACCATTTCAATTTCAGATCAAGAAAGTTATTCCCGAATGTAAACCATTATACTAATAACACTATTCCCCATATACAGTGAACATATACTTGTAACTTTGCATGGGTTAATAGATGAAGGTGAGGGAGTCTATGTGGTGAGAGGTGGAGGTGGGGGGGGGGCTATGAGGTGATAGGTGGGGTTGTATTTTGTGTTAACACTAAGCTGCATAACAAAATGGTTGTGAAGGGGTCGAGTGAATGGGTTCAGGCTATAGTTTACAAGCACAACCTTCTGGGGAAAGAGAGAATCAACCCACTGGTGCAACTGTGGCCTGTACCCCCATGATAATATCGTGCGGCCTGAACTTAATCTCCTGCACCCCCAGAAGATCAGCCATAGCCATGACCTTTATGCGGTCATGGGAATGGAGTTTAGTACTGTAATATTTTTTGTAGTCTTTCTATTTTTCTACAGGTTCCCTCCTGTGGACTATGTTGGATGAATTGGACTATGTTGGACCAGTATTGGATCCATTTCTTTAATAAATTGGTCAATAAGGGATGTTGTCAGGGAGTATTCATTTAAATATTTAAATAATGTGTTTCTTTCAGTTGTCTGTGGGTTTTTTTTTACCTTTTTTATCCAGTGTCATTAATGCAGGTGTCTGACGGAGGGCTCTGATTTACTGTTGCTGGGGCTTGGTGTCAATCAGTGGTGTTTGTTGTCACCCATGGCTGACACTAACCACCTTCCGTTATTATCCGAGTACCCAACGCAGCAGGGGTACTGGGAAGAACATTAAGTTAAATTGATCCAGAAATCATGAGAAGTAAAGCTGGAAATAATAATTAGGGAGATTTTTGTTTTGCTTTCCATCAGATCAAAAAGCTCTATCTGTAAGAAACTAAATCTGACATTCTTGATTACCCGTGTAACTGAAAATATGTTTAAATGTGGTCATAAACCAAGCTTGAGAAAGAAGACATTCTTCAGTGATCATTTGTAACTTGAAGAGGTTTTCGCACTATAAAGTTAAACATTAAACAATCTTATGCACTGAAGGTGTACTAGGGCATACTGACACCCTATAGTGGAGCAGCTCACCACCAAAATAAAGGAGTGGGCTACCATGTGTCTAAAATTAAAGTTCAATGAAACCTACTTCAAATGGGGCTTCAAAGCAGATGGGTGGTCACTACACATCTGCTAATGAAGTTTCATTGGCAAAAAAGGCTTAATTTTTCTTTGCAGTATCGGAATTGGACCTCTGCTGATTGGCAAAGGATTGTCTTTTCTGATAAGTCATGTTTTCTGCTTCAATGTATGGACGTTGGCATGTCAGGTGAGGAACATCAGAGGACAAATACCTTGCAAGCAATGTTGGAATGACACAAGCTGGTGCTGGCAGCGATATGGCCTGGGGAATGTTTTTGTGGCATTCTCCAGACCCATATATTCATGTGGAAGTCACTCTCAGCCGATTTGGGTATAAATCTATCCTTGCAGACCACGTACATGCTAATTGTCTTCCTTGGGGCAGATAAGATCTTTCAGTAGGACAATGCGACATGTCACAGGGCTATAAATGTTAGTCAACGGTTGGAATAGCATGAACAAGACTTCCCAGTTCTACCTCAACCCCTAATTACCTAGACTTGAACTCAATTAAGCATCTGTGTAACCAGCATGATCATCCCCCATGCACCCTCATTACCGTCAGAAGGGTATCCTTTGACGTGATGGTCTGCTCCTGAAGCAGATGTGGGCTGTTATTTTTAGAGTGGAAAGGGACCAATATACACGGACTTTGCCATCTTGATAGTATCAGCCTGCAGCTGTTGGTCTTACTTTTGCTGATTAGGAAAAGAGTGGGGGACCCGTATTGTTTTCTTTTTATCATTTTCTTAAAAGTCCTCCCTTTCATAACAATCTGGGGTAAATCCAGCAGCTGCAGCCAGATACTATCAGAATGGGAGAGTCCATGGATATTAGGCCTTTCCCACTCTAGAAATACCAGACCATCACATTAGTGGATCCACTTCTGATGGTAAACTGGATTTTCCCAGTACCCCTAATGTGTTGTTTACTGGGATAATAGTGAGAGGGTGATAGTGTTTGCCTTGAGTGACAACAAATACCGCTGACTGACACCAATCCTCAGTGATAGTAATAGAGAGGAATATGTCAAACACCTCCATTACTGATGCTGGAAAAAAAATAACACAGACAGAACTGAAAAAAATGCTTTATTTAAATAAATAATCTCCAATACCAGTCATCGTTGACTATTTTATTCAAGAAATGGATCCAATACTGATACGACATAGCCCAAAAAAATCCGTTGTAGTCCAAAAGGGAAACCCGTAAAAAAAAATACAGAAACACTACATTAGAAAACTGTTTTCTAGTTGTTTCCTGCTGTAGGAACTGGGGTGTCACCCAGCTTTCCCGGATGCTGGATAGCCTATTCAATGCTTGGGAAAGCTCGGTGACATTCCCTACATCAGGCACCCAGAAAGCTTGGTGCTTAATATGGGGCATCCCTGGCGAAAGTAATATTAAAAGCTGATGCTACTTGGCTGTGGATTCTTGCTGGCTCTCCCAGTACATTGAAGTTGGCAAGCATGTTTTAACTGTTTAAACGGCCTGAGGATATGCAATCAGTTAAAAAGACAGGGCAATCCCCGGATCCCTGAGGGTATGCTCACATGACGTATTGCGCCTCATATTGTACACACCGCAATACGCCGGGTGTTTTATAAGTACGCGCTGGCCAGCGCACTTCAATCACACGTCGTGTGAATATACCCTGAGACATAACTCCAGCTGCTCAGCAATCACAGTGGAATCCAGGACTGTCCTGTGGAATCTGGCGTGATTAGGAGGTATACATCTCCCACTTTTTCTCATTACCCAACCCACTTATCACCACTGAAACACCCCACCGCCACCTGCTCTCCCCGGTCTAAACCTACCTTTCCCCTTCATTGTAACCCCCCCTTCTCTAACCCTCCCCTAACCACTATTAACCCCCCTCCACACGCCAATCTAAACTCTCCCTGTCCCCACCAACTCATTTTCTCCCACTCTAAACTTCCCCTCCCCTGAAATACACTTACCTGTCCTGGAGAGCAGTATTCTGTCCTTTTTAGGGCACTCAGTTCACTGCTGAGGAGATTACGTGGAGCTTCGTGTCTCTACCCTCACTTCCCAGTAATGCATAAAGGATGTTCATCTGACAGCATCCAGTATGGGCTGGAATCTAACCACCCATAGCTGCTCGGTTCAACCCATCCTCTCCCCCACTCTGCTTCTGCTAATTACTCCTCCTTCTCCGCACACAAGACAAACGAGAGAGGGGAATTAAAAAAAAAAGTTAAAAAGCACCGTGTATGAAGCAGGTTCAGCTGCATACTTGTGTCCCCTGCACTGATCAGCAGAGATAGATGCCTTGGCTATGTTCACACGGGTTAAACTGGGGCACATTTCGGCATGTATTTCGCGGCGTACTGCGCTCAAATACGAGCGAAATGCGCCCCAGTCATTATGGTAATCCACAGTTCTCATAGAGAACTATGGATTATACCTCCTCTCCCCGGGCGAACAATACGACACGCGGGGAGAGAAGTGACATGTAATTTTGCACGAATATCCCCGCAGTAATAAAGGGGGCCCGGGGGCTCCACCCCCCCCCCCAGGGGTTACGCGCTGAGTTTCCCGAAGTCCCGGCATGTGAACTTAGCCTTAGGCAACCGGCCCTCTGGAAAAAAACCATCAGGATGAAATTTTTGGTTCACAAAGGGGAGGATTTGGTCCAAAACAATTTTGATAATAGTAAAAGTAAAAATAAATCCACTGAATGCCAGAAAGGCTGGACGGGCCCCAAGGGGGAATAGGGGAAACCCCCGGTGACCCCCCTGAGATGGTAGCCCTGATTGTTTTTTAACTCCATATACACCCCCAGAAGAGGGAAAAAAGCAAGAAAGAGAGGAAAAAAACAAAGGGAGAGTATAGGAGGCATGTTCAGTTATTTAAGTAAATGTAGGGGGGACCCTATAAAAACTCCACCCTGGGCCCGAAACACTGAACTGATGGGCCCCTAGAGTCAACTCCAACCCGTGGGGGCCCCCGGCAATCCAGTCCGACACTGGCCAGAATGTAAGGTTTCCCGCGAAAAATTCCCAAAAATTCTTAGGGGTTTCCCGGGGGAATCTCCCCAAAAAAAGCAAACAAGTGTACCCCCAACTGACCAATGATATAAAAAAAAAAAAAATTTAAAAAGCCTCTTAGGCATTGCTCCCCGTTTGGCCTTTTTATGGTCACATGCTCATTGTAGATGCTTTTGGACAAGGTGCAGCATGAGCACACTAACCAGTCTGTAGCTTTACAGCCCCGTATGCAGCACTGAGTATCCTGAAACTTTCAATCATAGCTACCATTAACTTTTTATGCATTATGTCTAGGTGCTGTTTTTTTGGGTTGGGGGCATGTACATGGTGGCCAAAAGTATTGGGACCCTGCAATTTTTCAGATAAAACCAGTTCTCCTGAAAATGATTGCAATCAAAATTTTGGTATTTTTATCTACATTTAAATTTTTCTTCTGGAAAAACCCCAAAAAAAATGTATAAGGCCAAAAATTTGGGTTAATTCCACACCAAAAATAAAAAAAAGGGGGGGGGCAAAAAATATTTGGCACTGTTTTAAAAATCATGTGATGTTCTCTAATTTGTGTAAATTAAAACACCTGTAACTTTTCCTGTGGCACCCAAAGGGGTTGGCAATAACTAAAACCACTTTCCCATTCATGGATTTAAAGTTGACTCAACTTCTGTCCTGTGTCCTTGTGTGTACCACATTGAGCATGGAGAAAATAAAGAAGACCAAAGAACTGTCTGAGGACTTGAGAATCCAAATTGTGAGGAAGCATGAGCATCTCAAGGCTACAAGTTCCATCTCCAAAGACCTGAATGTTCCGGTGTCTACCGTGCGCAGTGAGATCAAGAAGTTTAAAGCTCATGGCACTGTGGCTAACCTCCCTAGATGTGGACGGAAAAGAAAAATTGACGAGATTTCAACGCAAGATTGTGCAGATGGTGGATAAAGAACCTCGACTAACATCCAAACAAAGTTCAAGCTGCCCTGCAGCCGAGGGTACAACAGTGTCAACCGTACTAACCGTCGGCGTCTGAATGAATAGGGACTGTATGGTAGGATACCCAGGAGACCCCACTTCTTACCCCGAGACATAAAAAAGCCAGGCTGGAGTTTGCCAAAACTTACCTGAGAAAGCCTAAAACGTTTTGGAAGAATGTTCTCTGGTCAGATGAGACAAAGTAGAGCTTTTTGGGAAAAGGCATCAACATAGAGTTTACAGGAAAAAAAAAAGAGGCATTCAAAGAAAAGAACACGGTCCCTACAGTCAAACATGGAGGAGGTTCCCTGATGTTTTTGGGTTGCTTTGCCCGCCTCTGGACTGGACGTGCTAGTCTGAAGACTACCAACAAATTTTGCGCATAATGTAGGGCCCAGTGTGAGAAAGCTGGGTCTCCCTCAGAGGTCATGGGTCTTCCAGCAGGACAATGACCCAAAACACACTTCAAAAAGCACTATAAAATGGTTTGCGAGAAAGCACTGGAGACTTCTAAAGTGGCCAGCAATGAGTCCAGACCTGAATCCCATAGAACACCTGTGGAGAGATCTCAAAATGGCAGTTTGGAGAAAGCACCCTTCAAATCTCAGGGACCTGGAGCAGTTTGCCAAAGAAGAATGGTCTAAAATTCCAGCAGAGCATTGTAAGAAACTCATTGATGGTTACCGGAAGCGGTTATTTTGGCTAAAGGTTGTGCTACCAAGTATTAGACTGAGGGTGCAAATACTTTTGTCCGGCCCATTTTTGGAGTTTTGTGTGAATTGATCAATGATTTTATTTTTGATTCATTCTCTTTTGTGTTTTTTCATTGCAAGCAAAATAAATGAATATATTAATACCAAAGAATTTGTGATTGCAATCATTTTCAGGAAGAAACTGAGTATTATCTGACAGAATTGCAGGGGTGCCAATATCTTTGGCCACCACTGTAGGCTAGCATTTGCATCCCAAGCACATCAGTGAGCCTTAGGCACCCCTGACCCTGTCACTGGTTGTCCTTCTTTGGCATCATTTCATACTGAGAAGTCCTGCTGTTTTAGATGTTTTCTGACCCACTCGCCCAAGCATCACAATTTGGCCATGTGAAAGTCACTCAGATCCTCACATTTGCACATTTTCTTTATTCCAACACAGCCACAATAGGAAGTGACTGTTTACTTGCTGTCTAATGTATCTCACCCCTTGAAAGGTTCCATAGCCACAACACCTGTTAATGGCTGTTCAGCGTAGAATGTATTACCTTATTTCTTCCCCTTTTTTTTGCACTTTTTGTTTAATTCTAAAATTTTGCTGTTAAAATTTAGGTTTTATGTTATGCTTCATGAATAGCTCAGTTTAGGTCATATTTGAAATCTCACATTAAGGTCAAGGAAGCAAGTTTTCAATTCCACAATGCACTGTTTCTTGCGCTTCGATCACTCGGAAGAATTATGTCTTTAGGATTGCTGTTATGGTATATGACCTATATTCTGCTAAGCCTCAGTTCATGGACAGACACTTTTATATTGCACTGCATATTACCCTATTAAAGTACAGATTTCACATTTCCTTTATAACATTGCGTTTCTTAAATCCTGAGTTTACAGAGCCATTTTAATCCATCCTATTCTATCAACTCTGTAATATTTTATTGTACGGTTTACTTGAGGTTTTTCCAAATAAGTGCATGCTCTTAACTATGGCATTTCAATAATATAGTTAATGTAGTGCAATACCAATTATGGCTAAAAGACCACTCTGGGTATTTGGGTTTCTTTCTTTTGTGGATTAGAAATTGATTTTAGGTACACAGTAGTGCCAGTAATTTTGCTTACCTGCAGTTGAATACAGGATTTCTGACTGTTGAGCTCCCCTTTCATTTCATATAGTGCTTTGAAAAATCATACCGGAGCTCTTATTGGTTGCTATGGGCGACAAGGAAAGTCTTAGACCTAGACCACTTTCAGAGACTGTTGTATCAACCAGATATCCTGTATTCTGCTGGTACCCAAAATTACTTGTTCTGCAGTGTCTCTAAAAGCAATTTCTTAATGAACTAAAAGGGGGGGACGGGGACGGCAGTGGTTCTCTAACTCTTTTTTTATTAGTAAAATGGCAAAAGGTGTTGAACAAAAAAATCCACATTTATTAATATACTGTAGTGATTTCATCACAAACATCAACATAAGCAGCCAAACTCTGAATTGTATAAAAAAATGCACTAGGTCTTATTTTCAGGGGATGTCTTATTTTCGTGGAAACAGGGAGACTCCGCAATTGCCCAGATCCTTCACATAGGACTGGGACATGAGCACAGAGAGGAACTCAAACAGCCTTTATTATACGGACACAGTCAGCATGGAAAGATGAGGCATCTAGTTTCACTTTCAATTTAGACAGCTCATAGGGGAGTAAGCACAGAGTGCAGGCAGCCAATCACAACATGAGGGCGTGTCCCATAAGGGGGCATGTCCCAATAGGGCTGAATGAAATATCAGGCAGCAAATCACAGAAAAGGGGGCATAGCCCAACCACTTGCTGCAGAAGTAGCTATAGATGCACAGATTAGCTCATATCTGCTATACTAAGTGATTTAGGTAACACAAACCAATTGCAAAAGTGCTTACTTTTACTGTCCCCATCACTACAGATATGATGTTTGTAACGAGAAAACCCCTTTAAAAATATCTATAATCTATTTTTTTTATATTATTTTAATAAAAACTATTCAAGCATATAGATAGGTATTAAAAAAAATAGATCTTTCATCTGTTGAACTACAAGTGTCCCTTTTGACTGTCTAAAAAGTTAGGATGTATGGTTATGTAGTACAGAACAGTGTACAAAATTGGTCTCTTAATACTTAATACTGACTAAGGCAGTCTGTAATGGGAGTAGTATGATGGTAACCATGAAGACTTTTATTACACCCCCAGCTGCCATGACAACCAGTTGGCACCCTGCAAACTCTTCAGGGGCCGGAACAATTGTCAGGTCCCTATTTCATTGATTACTGGATGTCAGGAAACCAATGCCCACGAGGCCTACTCCTAGAGGTGTATTCATGCATGGATGTATGCCCTAAGGGTGCGCACAGGTCAGCTGTATTCGGTTTCACAGTTACCTGTCACACGGGAAACAGGAAGACCAGGGAGTGCGAGACGATACCCCACTCTCCCACCACCCTGAACGGCTGGGAGAGATTTGTTTACCCACAGTGGTGAAACAGAACTCTGCCAGCCCATTCTTAGTTATAAGCCTGGTCCTTTACAGACTTTTATCTGGGTCAGGAACCTACCCAGGGTAGTGATATATTAGAGACCGAGAATACGGACACGTGATTCGAGGACGACAACAGACCAGTACAGGATCATGTTTTTATATTTAGTCGCCTTATGAGATGCCACCTGGTACCAAAACATGGGGTCAATGCTCTGTTCCTGGGACAGTTTCCTGTTTCTCCATGCAGTTTGGTCCTACAAATGAAGGGAGTGACGTATGCATGTGAGGTGCTTTCATATTTAAAAATATGAAATCAGGGTGTGTCTGTGACATATGGTTACACAATAAAGTGGGCATAACGCTACGGTGCGTTACTGGCTACAGAATGCTATTGTGTCTTGCTGGATAGCCTGATTCCCTGCCGGGATGGTTCCCAGCTTTCAATGATTGAGATTCTTAGTTTCAACGTTTGATCAAAAATGCTTATAGCCAACCCCCGGCTTACAAACGGGATCTCAAGGCGGGTGGTCCTACTGTATTCTTACCTCTCACTAGAGTCAAATTCAGACTTCTATAGGTCAACCGACCTCCATTATCCAGAGAGGAGAAGATAAAAAAAGCACCAACCTGCAAGCATACTGCACTGATATAACAACCTGTGAGAGTTTTGTTAGGCAGGGTGCAAGAGACCAAAATGGAGGCATCCATTCCTTCCCTTATAGTTTACAAGGCCAATATATGGCAAATACAATGTATAGTTCTGCACAAAAAAACATTTCTAAAAAACACAATGTGAACCTGGGTGCCCTTGGCTTGGCTGCGGCATATGTAAATATACACGCACTCCAATACCAGTGGCACACCATCTGCTGAAAGGGCTATACATTACATGGAGACTTCAACGAAGTATTTATGCTATCTTCAATACATGAAAAAATCTTTGAGATTTTAGTTCACACTTTTGATCATAAAATGCTTAAGCCACCCCGGCTTACAACGGATTTTTTTTTCTTTTTTTTCAAAAAAAGGAGGGTGGTCCTACTGTATTCTTACCTCTAACTAGAGTCAAATTTCAGACTTCTCATAGGGTCAACGACCTCCCATAATTCCAGAGAGAAAAATAAAAAAGCACCAAAAAGCTTTTTATTTTTTCTTCTGCTGGATTATGGACTCTAAATGCTTCTTTGGAGGCTGCCATGTATTGTCTAGCCCTTTCAGCTTTCAATGATGTCTCCCTGCAGGTGTTAAATTGCACATGCCGTGGTCCGTGAAGCTAACAGGCCTCTTCCTCCATGACACGGGGTGAGCAGTGGGGGAGCTTGGGGGACGTCCTGAATCCTGCACTGTGACGGAGAGTGAATTTGGGTGAAGTTACAAGAACTGCGAGGGTGACTTTGTCATTCCTCACACTGGACAACAATTTTTTTCTAAGATTTTGCTTCCTTGAAAATTTGAGATATTTATGATAAAAACATTCGTGTTAAGTAGAAATATAATTTCTGATAATCTGTTTCACATAGAATTTGTGAAAAACATGAGATTAAGTAATGACAGATTATTGAATTATTTTAAATGTAACCCGCGTAATCAGTTCAAAAGTGTGTGCTGCTTAATTTTCGTTTTGTTCTCAACATCCGGTGTATACCATATTAGTTGTCTAGCAATAGTATACACCCCCACCCCCCCCCCCCCCCCACCTCCCCCCCTCCGCCTCCCTAGGATGATCTTTCACTCCTCAAAAAAATACAAAAAAATACAAATAGAAATGTGTGTGCTCAGCCATCTTAGTCAGTCAATCAGTCAGGGAGCGTCCCAATAGGGTCAGCCTGACTTTAAATGACTGGCCTATACTGTCTGCCCCAGGCGTTTAAGGTCGTATAAAGGATTGTCTACCCTTTATGTTTATCTATCTTAGGGGTAGACCCTTAGGGTCATATAATGATTGTATATTTTTTATTTATCCTATCTTAGAGGTGGATTTTTCAGGTTTTATCCTGTCTTTTCATCCTTATGTTTGTCTAGCTCACTAGTTATTGGGGTAATGTTCGTTATAAAAGACATACACACATAAGAGTCCACTACGGACCCTATTGTAATATAATTGTATATTTCTCATATGGTTTAGACAACCTTATCAGAAAGAAGTGGCAATTTATATGAGAGACCTTATCTTGGTAAATAATGAAACTTAAAGATATAAGAGAGGGACAGTGGGCCGTATTTAAAGTCGGGCGACCCTTTCGGGGTGCTTCCCTGACTGATTGACTGAATAAGAGGGCCTGAGGCAAGCATAGGGAAAGGATCATCCTAAGCGAATGGAATAGCTACATTGAGTATATCCAAAACATTTTTAATCAAGTTTAAAAATATAAAGTTAGATTTTAGAATAGGGGATTTGTAAAGGTGTGCAGTGAAATAGAAATACAGATCCTGAATAAAAAAATAAAAATAAATATTTTTTTCGTTTCTATGTATGAATTAGTGTCCAGCAATACTCTGCATTAATGGATTATAAGAGCTTGATAACACTTCTCCATCATGGCAATATCTGGTGAACCATTTGCCATGTTTCTTCACTGATTGCACCAAGATTGGTGGGAAGAATTCAAATAAATGTGAATCAGGATAAGTGAATTTTTCAATGACATGTATGCAACTCCATTGCTTTGTAAGCTTCAGAAGGTCAATCATTTGTCAATCAATTCATGCAGTTTGGTGCTCGATAGTTGCCAATGAAATTCTCGCAAACAACCTTGAATAATTTTAACCATTTTTCCTCAGGCTCCACCAGCAGCTCTTCGTAGTGCTTGTCATTCATGATGTGTCTGATTTGTATGAAAAACAAAAATGTCTTTCTTAATTTTGGAATAGGTTTTTCTTGGTAACAATTCTCTCAAATAAAGAAATACCCTTGCTTTTCCTGTTTTCATTGCTTTCACAACAATTTTTCATCAGATCAAAGTTTTATGTGATGTGGAGGCAGAAAATATAATTGCTGGGTCAAATGTATCTTGAAGTCTTGGAGCCTGGATACTCTGCATTTATTTTTGACCAACATAAGTCCCAGACTAGATCATTTCTGTTTCTGGCTGTGTTATAAGATGAGGCTCATACATGCATACATAGCTCAGGTCTGAATCAGTGTTGTTTCCCCATCTCTGATTCCATGGACTGCAACATCTTTTTTGTCTGCCTCCTGTAGGCTCCCTGTCCTGGGTCTTTGGTACTGGAAGAGTGTCTCCATGTGGCACTGGTCTCACAAGCTGTAGGCAGATTGGGATAATTCAATGGATTTCTTATTCTTAGCAGTGAAACAGAGACATTGGTTAGAAAGAAGTAACGGTTGTCACAGGATTTTCTGTCACCGCCATATCATTGGTACAGCAAAAGGCATGGACTAGCGACGAACCTCACAGCCAACATCGAAGATAATAGCACGTCTTACACGACAGATTGTTGAGGATTCAGGTTTCTGTCTTGATCACATATCTTGCATCCAAACTACAGTTCATAGAACATTCATGATGAGAGTTGTCATGGTGGCCTTGAGGCTTAACGTGTATTCTCCACAAATGTAATAGAAGGATTGCAAACTGTTCCTACACTGACAAACATTTTAGCTTATATTAGATTGTATTGTAGTTGTTTATAGCTGATTCAGATTGAAAAACTTTGCAGAATCTTGAAGCAGTTATTATTGCCTTTGCTGCAGCGTCCTGACATGTCCAGGTGTGCATAATCTATAACCATTCCACTGGACGTTTGCAACATTCAATGAATGCCAGGATTTTTTGCCTTTACATTCCTATAAAATACATCGGACAGCCTAAAAATATGAATAATGAAATCGCTCAAACAGAAGATTTCAGAAAAACCGTTGTGACAGGAATTTTCAGGTTGATATTCATGAGAAGCACTTCAAATTACATAATTTAACACCCAAATGTGCTCAGGAAGCAGAATTTTCATTGTCAGTGTTAGACTTTAAACATGTAGTGCAAAGTGTAAAATAAAGACTTATTACATATAAAATTTTTGTTCTGATTATGACTTTAGGTTAGAGTTAGGCACAGATCTTATATCCTGTCTTTTGTACCTAAAAAGCTTCACCTAATTCCAGTCACCTCTCTTGCTTTCATTGCTTCAACAGTGACCTTATGTTTATAATCACCTCCTTGCTGTGATTTGTTAGGGTGTATTCACACAACAAGGAGTCCGGCGAATAGCAGCAATACTGTGTGCATCGCCATATGCAGGGTGTGCTATGATTTTACTTTAGATTGTGGGTCGCACTTCGGTCGTATTGCAGTTCAATTAAGCCACTGACGTACAGTCTGGCAGATACGATGTGTGAAGATACCCTTATTAATGTTTACATTACCTCAGCAATCCATGTCACTCAGGTCTCAACTAGAATAAGCAGAGTAATTATTGCTAAAGAACACACAGCCTAATCCTGGATTTGTGAGCCTGAAGCTGCCTGTAACTCTGTAAAACAGCATGGTGTTTATATTTCTTAGATGCCCAATAATTTTTACCATGGCATCTAATGGGTTAGAGCCAGAGTCCCCAAGCGCGGGCCGTGGTGCATGCCCTACTGGTCCGTGGCCCTGGCTACACGTGGATGCTGACTACCCGTTGACTTAGTAAGGGCGATCAGCATCTACTATGTTGCGGCCGTTGTTAGCTGGACCAACACCAGAGTTAGCGCTGCCACAATACTGTGCAACGCTGCCTTCACTTGATGAGGGGAAAAGGAAGGGGGTTCATTTCCATCCCTGCTTTCCCTATCATTAGATTACTGCGCTCAGTGAGCGGCCGTACTCTACACACAGGGAGTGCAGGGCCTGGTGTGATGCAAGCATCTGTTGTCACACAACCTGCACCGCTTGAGTCTCGCCGGAAGCCAGAGGCAGCATATCTGCAGAGGGATCGGAAAAGGTGAGTAACTTTTTTTAAACTAGCCTCTCTATTTACTTACAGGGGGCATATATCCATAATTACTACAGGGGGTATATATCTATAATTACTGCAGGGAACCTATACCTATAATGACTACAGGGGGCCTATACCTATAATGACTGCAAGAGGCCTATACCTATAATGACTACAGGGGGCCTAGACCTATTGATGAAGGGGGCTACTACTATAAGGCACTACAGGGGGCATATATCTGTATAATGACTACAGAGGGCATATATCTATAAGGACTACAGGGGGCACATATCTGTATAATGACTACAAGTACATACACTCACCGGCCACTTTATTAGGTACACCATGCTAGTAACGGGTTGGACCCCCTTTTGCCTTCAGAACTGCCTCAATTCTTCGTGGCATAGATTCACAAGGTTGTTGCAAACGATGCTTATTTGGTCCAAGGGGCCCAAAGAGTGCCAGAAAAATATTCCCCACACCTTGACACACCACCACCAGCCTGAACCGTTGATACAGGCAGGATGGATCATGCTCTTCATGTTGTTGACGCAAATTCTGACCCTACATCCGAATGTCCGCAGCAGAATCGAGACTCATCAGACCAGGGCAACGTTTTTTCCAATCTTCTACTGTCCAATTCGATGAGCTAGGGCAAATTGGAGCCTAGTTTTGTTCTTAGCTGAAAGGAGTGGCACCCGGTGTGGTCTTCTGCTGCTGTAGCCTTCTGCCTCAAGTCGCCGTTACTGTGCTTCAGAGAGCTTTCTGCCTACCTTGGTTGTAACGGGTGGCTATTTGAGTCACGTTGCCTTCTATCAGCTGAACCAGTATGCCCATTCTCTTGTGAACCTCTGGCATTCAACATAAGGCATTTCCGCCAAAGGACTGCCGCTCACTGGATGTTTTTTCTTTTATTCGGACCATTCTCTGTAAAACCCTAGAGAGGGTTGTGCGTGAAAATCACAGGAGATCAGCAGTTTCTGAAAATACTCAGACCAGCCCTTTGGCACCACAACCATGCCACGTTCAAAGGCACTCAAATCACCTTTCATCCCCATACTGATGGCTCGGTTTGAACTGAGGGGATTGTCTTGACCATGTCTTTTTACATGGCCTAAATGCACTGAGTTGCCGCCATGTGATTGGCTGATAGAAATTAAAGTGTTAACGAGGCTGTTGGGACAGGTGTTACCTAATATAAAGTGGCCGGTGAGTGTATATCTCTATAATGACTACAGGGGGCATACATCTGTATAATGACTATAGGGGGAATATATCTCTATAATGACTATAGGTGGCATATATATATATATATATTATAGTATATTAATATATATATATATATATTACAGGGCTGGTACGACAGGTAGGCAGAGGTAGGCGATCGCCTAGGGCGCCTACCTCTGCTGTCTCTAAGGGGCACAGGCAGGGCCCGAACCTTTTTTTTTTTTTTTTTTATTTTTTCCTTTTTTTATATTATAATATATTTTTTTAATATATTTTTTTTTTTTTTTTTTTTTTATTTTTACCGTGGCTACAGGCGATGCCTTGGGCCTGGAGAGCCCGGCGGTCACTTTAGCTGTCGTGCGTCCGCTGGACGCACATTACAAATGCGGGCTCTTTGCGGATCAGAGGAGCGAGCGCTCCCTGCCATCCGCAGACAGTGTCGGACCGGTCCAAGAGGATCGCTTTGGATCCTCCGCTAGGCCACGGTCCGACCACAGCGGGGCTGAAGGGTCCGCATAGCGCTGAGGGACCCGCCGGCGACCCCAGTGCTTCTCGGCTGGGCAGCATCGCGATGAAGTGAGGTCATGCGACGCTGCCTCTCCTCAGGACGCACAGCTACGCCATTAGCTGTGAGCCCGAGGAGCCTGCACGGAGGAGCGTCCCGGCGCTGGAGGCGTGGCCTGACGAGGAGCGCGCGGCCGGGAAGCAGTAAAGGTGAGTATAAATGTTATTTTTTAAATGCTTGTGTGCCCCCTATATCTATATATGCCTGCCTGGGGTGCCCCCTATATCTATATTTGCCTGCCTGGGTGCCCCCTATATCTATATATGCCTGCCTGGGTTCCCACTATATCTATATATATGCCTGCCTGTGTGCCCCTATATCTATATACCTGCCTGTGTGCCCCGAAATCTATATCATATAGATATAAGGGCACACAGGCAGGTATATAGGGGCATTCAGGGCAGGTAATGTATGCCTGAGTGCACCTTTATCTACCTGCCTGAGTGCCCCTATATCTATATTCCTGCTGAGTGCCCCTATATTCTGCCAGTGTGCCTCTTATTTTATACTGCCCATGTTGACCTATATCTATATACCTGCCTGTGAGTTGCCCCTATATACCTGCCTGAGGTACCCCTATATATGCTGCCTGAGGAGTGCCCCCTATATCTATATTACTGGCCTGAGTGAACACCTGATTTATGATACCTGCCTGAGTGACCCTATATTTATGTATCTGCTTGTCTAAGGGTACATCTCTATATACCCTGCCTGAATGAGAGGGCTATCTATATAATGTCTAACTGATGGGGACCTATATATACCTGCTTAATTGAGGGGACATATATACCTGTCTAACTGCAGGGACCTATATAGCTTCCTATCTGAGGGGACATATATACCTGTCTAACTGAGGGGACTTATATACCTATAAGTAAGGAGTTGTGGAAATGTGAGGATTCTAAGATATTGTGTCCAAATCTGCAGGGACGAGTATTGGCGGGAGCAATCAGCATGACGGTGTGAACCGGATGGAGAAGAAAAGGGAAAGTGAACGACGCTGATCAGAAAAGACGTTTCCTGTGAGTAACTAAATGTAACTGCATTGTAATCACTTATATTTCTGCAGAGCCTACATACAACTAGCTTCTACCACTATCTGGTCACTGTATGGCGGTGGTATATGTCTTCAGAGGCCTGTGTACAAGTGATATTACATGTGGGGGTTGCGTGTGGTCAGGGTGTGGCAGGATTATTTGATCCTTAAGTAGTTGTTGGGTCTTGGTTTTGTAGGAGTGTTTTTTAGTCACAATCATTCGTCTGGTAGATTGTCTCCATGTATCGGTGTATTATTTAGTGACGGTTATTTGTAAGGTATTACTCTGTCATACGGAGGTGAGCACTTTTGAAAAAACAGATTTGTCATTGCTGATTTTCATTGTACAGTGACTGCTGAGGTGATGGACGGGATCTATGTGGAATATGCAGAAAATTAGTGACAGGAACAGATGGTTTTTTATGTAACAAATACATGTGCAGTTCACAATGTGAGGTAAAAATTCCGGGTGTGAACCAGCCCTATGAGAAACTAATTAAAACACATAGGGCGGGGGCGCCGGATTGTTATTAAGGACCCTAGCATCGCACATGGAGCAGGTGATGACTGGTAAGAAGTTTACTAAGTGGGAGAGGAGTAATGGTTGCAGGGGACAGGATGGTGCAGGCGGGAGAGAGTAACTGGTGCAGGGGGAAGTGGTGCGAGGAGAGTCGGGGCCTGGTGCAGAGGGGGGCGAGAGGGCCTGGCGCAGGGGCGAGAGGAATTAGGGGAGGGGGTGCAATTTTTTGGGAAGCGACAGGGGGCGCCATTGGCTGTACTTGCCTAGGACACCAAACTGCCTTGTCCCGGCCATATATATATATATATATATATATATATATATTATTTATATATATATATATATATATATTTTATATAATATTTTATATATATATATATTTATAAATAAAATGATTGCATGGGGCAGTATATCTCTATAAGGACTCGGGGGCATATATATCTATAATGACTACAGGGGGAATATACCTTTAATGACTACAGGGGGCATATATACCTATAATGACTACAGGGGCATATACCTATAATGACTATAGGGGGAATATATCTATTATGGACTACAAAGGGGCATATCCTATAACAACTACATGGCGGCATAACCCTTCATGACTACAGGGGGCTTATATACTATAATGACTAAGGGCTTTATACTAGAGTTTAATGACTACAGGAGGCATATATACTCTATTTTATAATGACCTACAGGGGGCATGTATCTCTATAATGACTATGGGGGCATATATCTCTAATGACTGCAGGCGGATATAACTCTATATATAACGA
>JAODAL010058601.1:0-21992 GCA_025379985.1 Phyllomedusa bahiana | reverse complement strand
ATAAACCTCAGGAAAATGAACTAAAAAAGCAATATTAACTTCTCATTATGGTCCAGAAAATTTGCGCAATAGTGTATTAAAACCAAATCTCATAAGGGGAGTACAATAAAATAAACTGTTATCACTTAGACAAATAAAAACAATTCACACGACACGAAGACCATACAGACAATAAAAGGGAAAGGGAGTAAGGGAAGAAAGGAGGGAGTGTAAGAACAGTCCCACATCCAGGACTAAGTACAAAACGGCACTGCCCCACCTCACGTGGTCCCCCCCCCCCAAGAATACTTTTCTAATTAAGATATTTAGGACGTTTTTAATTAAGACATTAATGTATTTAGTTTTCTTCTTTTCCTGGAGAACCCCTTTAAAAGGGTAAAGTAAAATTGGATCAGACCTGCTTTTAGCCAATAATAGAAAGAGTGCTTTTATAGGTTTTGTCACATTTGAGGCGCAACTTTTATTGTACACAGAAAAAATGTAAAAACATCATAGTCAGCAAACACTCAGTGGTTAACCCCTTGGCCTCTAAATCAATGAGAAACGGTGCCGCACACCGTTTCTCATCTCACTCCGATCGGGACATCAGCAGAGAGATCGCTGTGTCCCGATCAGTTAACACGGCAGCTGGAAGCCTTGAGAAGACTTCCATCGCTGCCATGTTTTATATACATTGCATTAGGCTGTAAAAATGATCGTGCTCCCTAGTGGTGAAGCACCCTAAAGGGACTCAGAGTTAAAGTAAAAAAATAAAATGTAAAAAAGTTCAAATCACCCCCTTTTGTCATTTTGCAAATAAAAAAAATTAAATAAAAAGGTTACACATATTTGGTATTACCGCTTCCAAAAATGGCAGATTAAAATATCACATAATTTATCCCTTACGGTAAGCACCGTAGAAGAAAAAAAAATCCAAACACCAAAATTACATTTGTTTCCTTTTTTTTGGGGGGGAAAGATGTCACTTATCTCTCCGCACATCGTACTGTACGAGCGGGAAGATGAGGCGTAATCCATAGTTCTCTATGAGAACTGTGGATTACCGTAATTATTAGGGTGCATTTCGCCCCGTATCGAGCGCAGTATGCCTCGAAGTACGGGGCGAAATAAGTCCCAATTTAAGCTGTGTGAACATAGCGTTAACCTCTTTATGAAATAGCCTTAATCTCTTCATGAAATATCTTAATGAAATTCTCAAAGCTTGGTCCGTGTTTGCAGGCTGGGCAAAGCTCCTTAAATTAGTAGTCTTCAAGAAGTTACTGTACCGGTTTCAAACTCTCCCAATGTATCGGTGTCCTCGTGACGAAAACCTTGATAAATAAACTGTTTAGTTCCTTCATCTGGAATGGAAAACGCCCCCCTCCCCGTCCTTTCCATTAGTTTAAGACCAACCAAGTTTAATGGAGGAATTAACCTTTCGGATGTCAAACTGGATAATTTTTCTACCAACCTCTGCATTCTCCAACATTGGTTTCTCACCGGGGAACCTGGAGTCTTCCCTATATCTTCAATTAATCTTCTACACCTTCCCTACAGTGCCCTTCCCCTGGAGGTGAAGGCGAACCTTCTGTTCATGGCACCATGGAAGTCAATGCATGCTATCCGCAGACAGCATAGAACTCTCGGAGGAGCTTTCTATGGGTCCTACATTTATAAAAGATCCTGCTTTTCAAAATGGTTCGGCTCATCCGATATTTAGGCAATGGGCCGACAGAGGCCTTCTTAAAATTGGGGGGTTTGCTGGACGCTCAGGAGAAAAGGGTATGGTCTTTCAACCAATCATGCACTAAATTTGATTTCTTATGCCAACATTTATTTCACTTCTTACAACTTCACATTATACATAGTCAAGTCTCTCAGAGACAGTGATTGGGAGGACATTTTACTTAAAGGGGTTCCCCGGGAAAAAAAGAAAACTAAAAGATAAACTACATGTCATAATGAAAGAATTAGAAAAGTCTGCTCATTTTGTCTAGGGAATAATCATTATATAAGAACAAAATAGCTGCCGGACTCCTTCCTGTTCAAAAACCTGTCCTACAGGAAGTAGGACAGGCTCTGCGAGTTACTTCCTGGTTAAGCTGACTGACATAATGGAGCTGAATTGACAGACTTGTGGTATGAGTGATAGCTCTGCAGAGTAGAAAGGAAACGGAGGGCTGTAACATATACATTTTCATTGGATATAGTATATAGAATCTATAGCTCTGCTGGGGGGAAATTAGGCTGTTGTGGGAAATGTAGTTTTCAGAGAGTGCACCTAGCAACTGTAGCTCCGTCCACTAGCCCAGTGAGGAGAAAGATGCAACATGGCGATAATATGTAATATAACAGCATTTGTAAGTAGTTCAAACAGTGTATTGTGACATAAATGTACTGCTAAACCTTAGTATTCCTCCCTTATATGTTCTTATTCTTTGGGCTTCTCAAATAACCCCTTTAATACACTTTCCAAGACTTTGGACTCACAGGGCTATATTTCTAAGATCTGATCTTCTCTGGACTACAAGTCTAAGCGGCCGGGGCTGCAGGTGGACTGAAGACATCCCGGATCTGCAGATGAAGGATGTGCTGGGAGCCCCCTTTGCGAACAACTAAGTATATTCCTAGTATATGATATTGTGAGAGGTCCTTAAAAACCATGCACAGGGGCTATATGTTCTCAAAAAGCAAAGCCCCTCTCCAGCTTGTTTGAGGTGTGAGGAAAGCACTGCAGATCTTTTTCACCGTTTTTGGCTATGCCCCGTGGACCAGTCTTTTTGGAAGCAAATACATCTGTTTGTTTTAACCCATACAACCTTTAATACACCCCTCTCGCCAATGTGGGTCCTCTTTGGCATTCTGATACAGATTTACAGATTCCACGGCATACAAAAAATATTCTGTATATTGGCAAGATATTACTTCAAACATGGATAGCCCTTACTAACCCATCCCTACGAACCTTTCTAGAAAAACTGACATTTTTATTACAAATGGACTGGGTGGATATAGAAAGAAGCAAAAGTCAAGAACTTCTTCCTGACTTGGCAGCCCATCATTAACAGTCTTCCTGATCATACACATTTGTTCCTGCTTTCAGTCAACTCCCTAGTATTTGGAGTAAACTATTGGAGGTAAACCTCAGATTCAGGTTTTGAGGACCAATTAATATCCCACTTCTCTAACTTTTATATCGGAATTTCCATCTATAACCTGGGTGTTGGGCTGGCCCACACGTCCCCGATTCTACCCCATTCCCCCACCCCCTTTTTTTTTCTCATTTCCTCTCTTAGGTGCATTAGGAGCTTCAAAGAATCAGAGCCTCCCCTTTAGCTCTGCGCGTCTCTTTGACCAAAATACACGACAAACTCCTGATCTCTTTCACCAAGATACCATTCAAACAATACTCCGATGAGGCTATCACACCATTGTTGTTCATCTCTACTATCGCTACTAAAAGACTGGTAGAGTGTCTACTTGTAATACCAATTAGTCCCTTGTTAAGATTACAACGTATATCCAAAAGATCCTAATACAATACTTTGGTATACGGTTTGGTTGATCTGTTTTGACCACGGTTTTCCATCAATAACCCCTTCCCGACTTCCTGCAAATAGACGCCCTGCACTGTAAACATCATAGCGTTAAGACGCGGTAGAAATGGCTGCTGTCACTGACAGCACAGCATCTACCCTCGATGCCCAGAAGGGCAGCAATGCCCCCATGCATCGGCATTTGCTGCGATTGGATGTTCAAATATGAACAGCCAATCGCAGCCATTTACAGTAAAAAAACAATAGCTGCACCTGCAAGAGCAGTGATCGCTGATGATTGGTGCTGTATGGCACAGCACCCAGTACGAATCATCACTGACCAATATGGTAGGCGTTTGTGTCTGTCCTTTAAACTAAGGAGCACAGCCATTCCGGTTCAGAATAGCATCCAGAGTGGTGCAGTTTACTCTCTGATCTTTGACTGTGCCTTAAATTGGTGATCTAGTGGTTCTGAGGCCCCATGGTTTGGTCGATCTGCTGCGGAGCTCTTCTCCGCTGTGCTGCCCGAGATAGTTGTTGTCTAGTGGTTGCTAGACGACCTGTTCTCTCTGACTTCAGAGATACAGGCAGCCTAGCTGAACATCCTTCCCTTGTCTTCTGAATAGTGATTATATCACTATTCAGCTTTTTTTGAGCAGAATATTTGTTTACATTTTTTTGCATTATTATTATTTTTTATATATTTTTTTTTTCCACCACGGTTGTGCCAATAATTGCGCAACCACGCTGAATAGTCACACATCACTAGTCAGTGTCCACGTTTATCACTGACCAGCGTTCACGCTCAGTTGTTGGTACAGGGTACGATCCTGCTGCCTCTGAGCACTGGTACATTGATGCATTGATACAGTGATACATTGATACACTGACCAGCACCTGCGCTCTGTTGGTGCTTTTTTTTTTTTGTAGTACAAAAGAAAAACATTTTTTTAGCGATGAGTAAATGGACATTTAGGTTAGGTAGTAGCGTAGAGGTAGTGACGGTAGTGACGTCCGCATAGTGTAAAAAAAAAAAAAAAAAAAAAAAAAAAAAGTTTTTCTTCTAATTAGAAGTATATCAGAAAAATGTAGCCAGTGTTTCAAGCTTTCTTTTACCGTTTGTGAATATATTCAGGTAGCATTCGTTTGCTGAATAAATTCAGGTATTTTTTCTTACAGCACTTTTTTTCCCCAACAAAAAATGTAATTGCCCCACGTGCCTCAGCATTACACCCCCCCCCCCGCCACAGTCAGAATATTTTCTACACATACACGTGTAATAGTCAGTTTGTTTTTGTTTTGTTTTTTTACACATACACATGTTGAAGCACATACATTTTACAAGCCCCATAAAATATCCAAAATAGAAATGTCCAAATCCTCCGAGAGATGCTACTCAGCGGAGGAGGCCGCTTTCGTGGCCTGATATAGTAATTCCGCCAGTGATTCGGATAAGGAGTTTATTGCGTTCACCTTGTCCACTGGGGAGGGTCCCTCCGACAGACGACCCCGTGTGACATAAGAGGCGATTCCCCCCCCCCCCCACAGTAGTGACCAGATATGGGCTCCCACTCCAGATGATTACCAGCCACAAATCCATGACTTTGTGGCCCACCCAGGAGTCTGTATAGACAATACAGTCCTCACTGAAATAGATTTTTTTTAAAAAAAAATTCTCTAAGATCTGGTAGATGTCATCATGGCACATGGAAGACTAATCTTTATGCCCAGCAGTTTTTGGCCCAAAACTCCACATCATCATTCTGTAGGTGGACCTCCGTTGAAACTGCAGAGATGATGACATCTTGGTGCCTTGTTCTGCATATGGGCATAGTGATGAAGCCTGAGGCCCAGCAGTATTGGAGTACTGATATTTTTTACACTACTCCATTTTACCGCCATGCCCCGTCCCGTACACGCTTTGAACAAATACAGATTTTTGCATTACGCCGATAATGCACTGTGACCGCCCCGTGATGACCCCACCTATAACCACTTGTTTAAAGTTCGACCCGTAATAAACCAAAATTTAAACACATTTTGAGCAGTCTATACCCCTGATAAATTTTTGGGGGTCGAGCCCCTCTTTATTTTTTAAAGGGGAGGTCAAAGCCCCCTTTTTCCCAAAATAAGTGGGAAAAGTGTGGGTTTGGTGCCACACTGCTGGAATAAAGGTTTTCAACCTGTTGTGGGATAACTTTTATACCAGCATTCCACCTTTTAAGTGCCTGAGCTTCAGACATACAGCAGTCCTAAATCCTTTGTTGTGTAATTGCTCCTAAGGAGAGAAAGCAGGTCTCAATCCAGTCATGACCTGCTGTTGGTCAAATATAAGGACATTTCTATCCTACTAAGTCAATCATAAGTGAAATTAACAAAAAGAGAACAAAAACCTATTTAGCACATTGAAACACAAACTTATCTAAAGTTAACTGTCCTTTTGCCAAAGCTAAAATTGCATTGAGGGTAAAAGGGTCTATTCACACTGATCTAAAAGACCTAAGGTAGATTGGAGTAGAACATGGCTAAACTGGAGACAGACACTCCTCCAAATGCCTTGTGCTAAAAAGACAAAAATTTGCTAGCACATCCAAGTACAAATAATGCAAACAATGGTGGCTAATATGTAAAAAGATAGGAACCTCCATGATGAGATAAACTTAATGTGGTACGTGGGCATATACAATTTCATCAAAATGTGCACTAAAAACCTTTATTTTATACATAAGGAAAAGACAGCAGTAATGTAGTTCAAAATGTGATTTGAATGTTTTAGTGCTTGCTGGGGTTCTTTGTTGTAAAGTAAAATTAACAGACAGTGAGCCCATCATTATGACCAATTGAACTGCTATTTGAATGTATGCTTTATTTTATTGTAGATAAGAAATAAGAGAATATACATTCTGTATTTAAAACCCAATACCCACCATACAAGTAATGCCCCTACTTAAGTTAGAGGCTGTTGGTTTTCTCGCTAAAAGGATTGCTTTTGACATTAAAAATCTTTCAAAAACAAGTCACTTTACAATGTGTGCCCATTAACAGTGTCCTACCGATTCCTTTGATATCCCCTCTTGTATGGGCTGCATCATCTCCTCAGGTCACTATAACTACAGACCTGTTCAATCTCTCCTGAAAGGGTGCCAGCGCTGTTTGCTATAGCAACAGACCTGGTATCCTCAGCAGACTAGTAGCAGCTATTAAAGCTATTAAACATGCCCCTGAATTCAAACATGAAACCAAAAACACAGGACTGAGGTAAGATGAATCGTTGTAGTGAGACAACCCCTTTGAGGAAAACTAGAGAAAGGTGATTAGAAAAGACAGACACTTTATAGTAAGAATTTATAGTAAGACTTTGTGACTTTACTCCATAGTTTCATAGTTTCATAGTTTGTAAGGCTAAAAAAAGACAAGTCGTCCATCTAGTTCAGCCTGTTGTGCTAAGGTGTTGATCCAGAGGAAGGCAAAAACCCCCAATGAGGTAGAACCCAATTGTCCTCATTTTAGGGAAAATTCCTTCCTGGACTCCCAATCTGGCAATCAGAAAAATCCCTGGATCAATGACCCCTCCCCTGAATCCTAGTCACTATAACTTGTTATATTATTACGCTCCTGAATTGCATCCAAACCCTTTTTGAACTCGTTAATTGAATTCACCTGACCAGCCCCTCGGGCAGAAAATTTCCCATAGTCTCCCTGCTCTTACAGTAAAGAATCCCCTTCTATGTTTATGTAGAAACTTTCGTTCCTCAAGACGTAAAGGATGCCCCCTTGTTCTAGATACAGCCCTGTGTAAAAATTTAAATCTTGGGAGAGATTCTCTATATTGCCTTGATGTATTTAAACTTTATTTATTATGTCCCCCCGAAGCCTTCTTTTTCTCTAAACTAAATAACCCTAATCTTGCCAAATTCTGTGTACTGTGTCCCCCCAGTCTTTTATTTTTTTTGTTTGCCCCCTTTGTACCTGTTCAAGCTCTACAATGTCTTTTCCTGTGCACTGGTGCCCAAAACTGTACACAATATTTCCATGTTTGTGGTCTAACCAGTGACTTGTATAATGGGAGAATAATGTTCTCATCATGTGAATCTATCCCTTTAATGCACCCCATGATCCCTTTTGCTTTGGCTGCTCCTGCCTGACACTGGCTCTACAATTAAGTTTACTGTCACCAGGATTCCCAAGTCCTTCTCCATGTCACTTTTTACCAGTGTTTTTCCAAATTTAACATGTAATCATGTAAAAGGGTTTCTCTTCCCCATGTGCATAACCTTGCATTTATCAGTGTTAAACCCCATCTTTCCATTTCCCTGCCCAGGCCTCCAACTTATCCAGAAACCCTTTGTAATAACATATTATCCTCTATTGTGTTGATTACTTTACAGAGCTTAGTATCGTCTGCAAAGATCGATATTCTACTGTGTATTCCCTGTGTAAGATCATTAATGAAAATGTTAAAGAGGATTTAGTGTTTTTTTTGCATTAACTTACCGAATGTAAAAGCTCTGTGATACTGATGCATATCTTCATTTACTAACTCTTTTGATAGGTTTTTTATCTTCTCCAAATGTATCTAATTTTCTTTTTGTTTTCCGTACTTCTTTGTTTGGGGGGGTTTACTGTAGTTAAAAGTTATATAGTTGATTAGTAGAAAGGAAAAAAAAAAATGTCCATCAAGTTCAACCTATAAATTGGGAAAACTGAAACCTGTGGCTCTCAAAGGAAACAGGTTTTTGTACTTAACACTGACTAAAAATGAAAGTTAAGGGGGGGGTTCGGGGGGTTGGGGGGGGGGGGGGGGGGGGCGGCGAAACCTAAGAAGAAAACCCCCTTTTATAATATTTTTCATTTATCACCCTTTTTTTTAATCTGCCTAGAGAGGCTCTAAAGTACATGGTCTCGGATAAGGTCTACCAAAAACAAAACAGATATTAAATGGAAGATTTTTAAAACACTTTTTTTTAACTGTAAATTTTATTAACGTTTTAAAAATAAAGTCGTTTTACATAACAATACAGTGTAAATTCCTTCAATAGTGCATAAAAAGCAAAGGAAACCATGTAATAAAAGGTTATAAAAAAAACTATGACGGGTTAAATTTTTAAAGCATGTTTAACTTTATAACCTGTGATGTAAACCATCGTAGTTTCAATACACAAAGATCCATTGAAGGAGGATAAAGTGAAGAAACTAGGGAAAAAGAGACAAAAAAGGGGAAAAAGGGGCGACAAGCTATCTGAGGTCTGTGAAAAAACCCCATGGTTTGGGGTGGGTGAAAGGGCATCAGGTAAAATGTTGGTTCTTTCTATGCATCCCAAAGCCCCCAATTTAAAAGTGAAGATTTAAAAACTTTATTTTCAGAGTGGCGGGGTAGTTTCTAAAGAGTAATATTTTGAGGACAATACACGTTCCTTAACCCCGGTGGTTCCTTACTTTCCCAATATGGGGAAAAAATTATACATTTTTACTGCGTAAATAGTCAGCATTTTTTTTCGAATAGGCTTCCAGCGCTTGGGAAAATGGGTTTTAGTAAACGGGGACAGGGGATCCAGGGTAGCTGTATTTCAAACATATCTTTAACAAAAACAAAAATCTACCCAGAGCTGTCGAATCCTGTGCAACCCCCGAAAATAGGGAAAGACTTTTAGAAAATTGTTCTTACAGCCACAGGTGTCAAAATAGTGGGTTTTAACCGTGTGCAAACGAAGTGTGGTTGATCCCCAAAACATAAGTATTTAAATTGATTCTCTTTGTAGGGTTACAGGGAGGACTGAGTCCCCTTTTTCCCATTGCTCCACTTTTCCTGAGAAATTGTCTTTCAGAAGTCTCTCCCACTTTGAATATGGGGGATGTTTAGGAGGTATTTGGGAATGGATTAACGCAAAGTGTAGATGTAAAACCCTCTAGTCGGGGTTTTGCAAGACCTACGAGTGCTAAAATCTGGTTGGAGGGGAAAACCTTAGGAGATCAGTGTGGAATAAAAGTGGAGATTTGTAGGTAGGAAAATCGGCATTTCTCTGGGTTTTAAAACATCTTAAGCGCACACTGTGAAATTTACACCCCCATGAAAATAAAAAATTGGAAAAAAGGAAACAAAACAAACAATGTGGATAAACAAAGATGTAAAGGAGGCAATAAATAACAATAAACAAAAAACTTTTAAGCTACTTAAACAGAAGGGCAGTGAAGAAACACAAAAAAACTATAAGGAAATAATATATGTAAAATAACAATAAAGACAGAAAAGCCTATTGCCAAAGAGAGTAAAAGTAACCTCAAAAATATTTAACTATATAAATAGTAAAAAGTATAAAACTGAAAATGTTGGCCCCCTTGAAAAATGTGAGGGGGTATGTAGAGAGAGGTTTTCCAACCTAGTTAAGGCACACCCAAAGGTTGTTTTTGGCTTTCCTTAGCTTGAAAGGTGAAGTCTTTTTGTCATGCATTCTGGGGGGGGGAGGGGGATCCCGAAAACAAAAGCGGTTGGTGTGCCTTGAGGATGGAGTTGGGAACACGCTGTAGGGATGATGAGGGGGAAGCAAACTATTTCATTTTTCTCCCTACATTTTTACGCGAAATGACATTCCTGGGAGGTGGGGGAGGAAACCCTTAAAAAGTTTCTTGTCAAAACCCCCGGAACAATTTAAAAAGATTAAAAAAAACCTATCACCAGGGCCCGATGTATACCCCCCATGTCCTAAGGGAACTAAGTAATGTGATAGACAGGCCCCTGTTCTTAATATTTATGGACTGTCTAGTAACTGGTGAATAATTGTGCTGAATATTATAAATGCAGCACTCCCCCAAAAAAATAGATACATAAACATAGAAATTGTCCTAATAAGTTTAATAAATGGTTAGACTTCCACTCTACAGTTGACCTTCTTCCAGATAGGTCATATGATTCTCCTCCTACCCCTTAAATCCAGTGTTAGATGAGTCAAAATCCTCGTTCCATCTCCTTTTTTTATTAAATAAAAATTGTTCCCCGCTATCGTTGACTGACCTCTGATATATCACTGTATTACGATAATAGCTGCGAAAGTCTCACTAGTCACTGTTGACTATCTTTATAATGTTTTTTTTTTCCTATTAGTACACTGTGGTCCTCACATTTAATATGCATTGTTTACTTGGACCGTTTGTTTTAAAAAGTTTTAAAAAGTTCCCACCCTTGCTAGTTTGTATGTTTTATGTTTTTTAAATCATGGGAAAAATTTTTCCTACACTAATTTCACCTTTTTTTTTTATGCCTTTTAAAAACCTTTTTTCCTGTTTCATCTATATTTTTTTTTTCATCCGGCTGCCAGGAATTTGGGACTCGGGTTTTTAAAAATTATTATCCCAATGTCATTTTTCTTTTTGGGCCCTGTATGTTTTTAATTTAGATATTATGAATGTATCCTTTTCTAGTAAACTTTATTGTTGATTAAAAAAAGAAATTTAAAAAAAAAAAAAAAAAAAAAAAAAAAAAAGAACTGATGGTTTTTGGGACCCCCTGGGGGGGAGGGGTTGGGGTGTAGGAGATGTCACGGTAAAAACCCACAAGTTGCCCGCCTCCATGAAGGTGGGGAGCCGGGAGGCTTATTATCCCCTGATAGGTGGACCCCAAAAGGGCCCCGATAAAAACATGAAAGAAAAATGAAAAATTAAAAAAATTCTAGCAAAAACCTTTGTTTAGAAAGCATCTGCCTCCTACGGGACCCAAAAAAAACGGGTTTTACCCCTAGAGTCGCGGAGGGCATATATTTCTAGCTGGGCGGACCCAAAACACTTTGGGGGTTTTTCCCAACCAAATTTGTCAACCCCCTTTGGAAAAGGGGCCCTATCCCAAAGGTTCAGGGGTTTTCCTGTTTTTGGGCCCGGGGAAAATTAGAAACAAAATTTTTCATTGCAGTTTTTACACGCACTGGGTACAGTCAGTTTTTCGGTTGATTTTAATTACGGGAATTTTGCAAAAAATTTAAAACGAGAATCCGTGCTGTTTTGACATAGCCTTACTGTACCCCCAATTTTTTATTATTTAAAATTTAAAAATTTTAAAGTTACTGACAAAGCAAAGAAAAACACAAAAAAAAAAAACTGCTTTTTGTGCTCCAGGGGGGAAAAAAAAAGTGTTTATCACCCACCTTTTTGGAAATTTTTCCCACTTAAAAAGTAAAGAGGGGGCCTGAAAATTGACAAAAAAGTTTTTGGGTCCCTAAAAAAAAGCGATTTCGGGGCTCTCACGGGCCCTGAAAACCCCCTTTTTTTAAAGGGGCCCTTTTCCCCCCAAAACCCATTCCCTGTAACACTTTGGGCCACTGTTTGAACTTGTTATCAGTTTAAAAAGACACCTCAAACCTCAAACATTTAAACACTCCAAACTCCCCCAAAATGGTGAAGCCCAAAAGAGCCTGTCAAAGGAAAACCGGGGCAAAAATTTGTAGCCCTGCCCCCCAGGTTGGAAAGACCTGAATCTCCCCAATAGGCAAGCAGCCCTTGGGGGGTGAAGAAATCAACTTTTGGGGAGAAAATAATTAAAAGGGGGAAAAAAGACATTCAAGACCATTTTTTTAAATCCCCCTCCTCGGGGGGGACCACCCCAAAGACCCAACCCCGGGGGGGTCAAAACATCCCAAAGAATGGTGGGGAAAAAAACTCCCAGAAACCCCACACAAAGGGACCAGTGAAGGGACCTGCGAGGCCCAATTTTAAAAAACAAAGGCTACCTTTCAGTAACCACAAAACGCCGATAGGGACTCTGACCCTGCAGTGCCAGGTGTGTCCCCTGCTTAGGCCCAGTACAGTCCGGGCCCGTCTGAAGTTTGCTGGAGAGCATTTGGATGATCCAGAAGAGTATTGGGGGAATGTCATATGGTCATTTGAAACCAAAGTTTGGTGGAAACTCAACTCGTCGTGTTTGGAGGAGAGAGAATGCTGAGTTGTATCCAAAGAACACCATACCTACTGCGAAGCACGGGGGTGGCAACATCATGCTTTGGGGCTGTTTCTCTGCAAAGGGACCAGGATGACTGATCCGTGTACATGAAAAAGAAGGAAGAGGGCCATGTATCGTGAGATTTTGAGTGCAAACCTCTTTCCATTACCAAGGGCATTGAAGATGAAATGTGGTTGGGTCCTTCAGCATGACACTGATCCCAAGCACACCGCCATGGATACGAAGGAGTGGCTTCGTAAAAAGCATTTCAAGGTCCTGGAGTGACTTAGCTAGTCTCCAAATCTCAACCCTCTAGAAAATCTTTGGAGGGAGTTGAAAGTCCGTGTTGCCCAGCGACAGCCCCAAAACATCACTGCTCTAGAGATCTGCGTGGAGGAATGGGCCAACAAACTTTCCAAATCAGACAATGTGATTTTCGGGATTTGCTTTCTCATTTTGTCTCTCATAGTTGAGGTCTACCTATGATGTCAATTACAGGCTCTCTCCCTTATTAAAGTGGTAGAACTTGCACAATTGGTGGCTGACTAAATACTTTTTTCCCCCACTGTACATGCTGCCTACCTAGATAATTTAGAAAACAGGCATCTCCCACGCTTTTGCCCTTGTATATATAAACAGGAATACTGCTCATTTCAGCCAGGGGACCGTTATAAAAAACTAAAAACCTAAAAATGGAACAGTAGTTACTTTGGTATTATCAAAAACTATTCAATGTAAACAAAAATTCCTACATAAAGATGTACTTTGGATAAATTTAATAGTAACACTTATTGACAGCTAGAAACACAAAATTCTAAATAAGTTCACAGTGATACAAAAAATAAAATGGTATACCTGATAACTCTGTGTAAAAGAAAAATGGTTCTTTTGCTTTCAATCGTTATATCTCTGCCAAATTTTACAAGTCGTTCATACTTGTCATGTCTTGCATCCAATTCATTTTGAAAAGCTGAAAAATGTAAAAAGAAATGTGAAAATACTACAGCAGTTAAGTGAAAATTCAAGCCCATTCATCTGCTTTTATGTACATATACAGTATAGATTTCAACTGGAGAGACTAAACGGAAAAGGGACCAGCTAACTCCTTGTCCAACAGCCATGCCCTTTTAATTGGGTCTGACAGCTAAAACAGGACCTCTCTCATGCACTTCTGTAGGTGGTACAGATGAAAAAAAATAAATTTTGGATTTTTGTACTTACAGGTTCAATTTTTTAGTATGATTATTGGGGGGACCTCTGAGGCTGACACTAGGTGGAAACTAAATGTGTTGGCTTAGTGGGAAGGTCTGTTCCTCTTGAATCAGGCTACTCAGGTGGTACAAAAGCCATAGCAGAAAGCTAAACCATAGTCCGAATCAAAGGAGTAAACATCCAAATGAGAATCGGATCCAAATGAGAATCAAAGTGTCTGTGTCCCCCAATAATGTATAAAACGATTTAACATTAAAGTACAAAGATCTGAAATTCTCATCAGCATCATTGGAGGACACAGCACCTTGGGACCAGGCAACATTTGTTGTAGTTGGCAATCCACCTTAAGCACGTTAAGGTAACCAGGGTGATCCTGATGCTGTCTGACTTGGCACTTCACATAAGTTGTCAGAGATAAGGATAATGTGATCCCTCTGATGCGAAGGATCACCATGAGAGGTGCCAAGACTTTGGTGAAAATTATTATAAGCCTTCTCCGGTTGGTGGACGAATAATAGATCCTATAAGTGCTAACTAGCATACACAAATGATTTCCTATCTAAACTAATTAGAATAAAGGAATAATTGGAACCAAAAAAAAAAAAAACTTTTATTGTGACCATGCCATCTAAAATAGCTAGAATGTAGCAAAAATATATTGCTATAAAAAATGACATGAATTTTCAGTACAGATGATGAATGATACTAATCTTGAGCTTCAGCGATTAAGGTACTTATAGCGAAGCTAAAAGAAATGTACCTATCTTCCTACCCCACCTGTTATGTTTCCTGGGATTCAGGCGCAATTGGAATGTGCACTCAATCTAAGTTTTATATAGGACATAGTGTTGACGTCCATCCTCTCATGGTATCAAATGAGTGACGTCTATAGACAAGGATTTAAATCAGAGACGGGTCAGAGTAGACCAATAGGGAGTAAGTCATTTCAGTGGGCATGGCAACAACACACTTGCGCTTGAATAGTAGCAAATCGTATGAAAATTAGTTTATTTATCAGACAGAAACTCTCTTAAAAGGGGTTTTTGCCAAGAACGTGAGTTCCTTACCCAAAGGCTGATACTTCTTTGAGCGATTGAAAAAAAGGGGTTGTGTTTCTGGGTTTAAAAAACAATGTAATCTTGTGGATGTCATCATTTACCTTATGACTGCTCTGATATTGTTCAGTATTTGCGAAACATTGGCAAATCACAGCGGGAAACAGTATTGGCACAGCTATTTTGCGCTTTTATTTCTCTCTCTTCTGTGCTCAGGAGAGAAGATAAGTCAGCAGGCAGCCTTCTATCCCATTTTTCACAAACAAAACAGGCAGGGGGAGAAAAGAGGAGGGAGGCAGGCGCAGTGTTGCCAGGGAGAGTTGCATGTTACTAAAATCGTTAATTACAAAGTGATTTTATAAAAAGACCAAAGGATTAAGGAATAAGAAGTGCAAGGAAGTGCGGCCAGTATCAGCTCTGTCATGCTCTGGTGGGTATCAAAATGATAATGTAAGGAAATCTAAAAGACATGTGAGCACTGCTTAGCTTCACTGATTAATGTTTTTAATGAAATATTTAGAAAAGTGTTATACATACCATTATGGAGGATCCACGTCAAATGAGATCGTGGCAAAACACTTTAATGCATTGCGCTTACGGGTAAGAGTATCACGATTGTTTACCTTGCTAGTGGCCATGCGACACGACGGATCGTGCACATGGATACATGCAATCATTAGAGTGAAATGCAAAAATATAAAAACTTCATTCTGTATTTGTGTACAGCATACTTTCATAGTTGCATAAAAGGGGTCAGACATATCCTTTGAAAGATTAAAAGAGTTATAAACAAATTGTAAAAAAAAAGTGATAAATGAAGCTAAATTTCAAATGAAAGGCAGGGAGGCAAGGCCGCAAGTGACAGCAAGACAAACCCAAAACGAAATTCTTTAAGTATATAAATAGCCAAAAAGCCAAAGTCGGAGTGTTATGTAGGACACATAAAAAAAATTGTATTGGGAGATGGGCACTTGGGACAGGAGAAGGCACGCAGTACTAATCGATTCTTAGTTGTATATACTTATGATGAGAAAGCAGTTGATGGGGGTGGGCCAATTGCAGATGTTGTGGGCGAGATGTTATATACATTATGTATATTGAATGCATAGTGTAGAAAAGGTCAGTCAAGTTAATAGCTTAATGTGAACAATGGCGTAGGCCTGTTAGATACACAAGAGTTTTAACCCCTTAAGACCTGGAGTATGCCTGTGTCAGGTCGCTTAGTGGGTTACGATGGGAGTATGCCTCAGTGACATCCCGCTGCATGGCCCTTACGGGATCATAGGTGCAATAAACTATTGGGAGAGAGCAACCTGTGGCATGGCCGCCATCGTGACTGACAGTAGCCATAGGAACAGTTCCACAGAACAGATGTGTTTGATCTATTGAATGAGCGATCTTAATTCTCAATGAGGCAAAAGTAAAAAAATAACAACTAAAAAAAAAATGTGAACAAACAAGTAACACCAAATAAGAAAAAATAAAAAAAGATAACACGTTTTACACGGCCTTTTCCCTTTATAAGAAATCGCCCCAAAAAGATGAACAAAAGTTAAAAAAAAAAAGAAAAAAGTACTATTTGGTATGCGGTGGCATAACACACTGCTATAAATTTGTATGTTAATTAAGGTTAAAAAAAAACATATAGAATTTAAGAAAACTCTTTAAGCAAAGTGTGTACCAATTTAAACGTTCAGTTATCCGCGAAAAAAAAGTCATACATTGTCTTCTGTAAACGGAAAAAATAAAAATATGTATGGACTTAGAAGACAGCAATACGATACAATATGTTTCTTCACACATAAACACGCATTTTTTTTTTTTTTTTTTATAATGTGAGCTTCAATATAAGAAAGAATATATAAATTGGGTATCTCATAATCGTATCGGACCCAACAGAGTAAGCCTAAAATTCTAAGGATTATGCAGGTTGAGCTCGCTGTGAAAAATAAAAAAAACTATAGGATAGCCGATTATTTCACCCCTGCTTCATAAAAGGATTTAAAAACTGAACAAAAAACTCACTTGTATCCCAAACTTGATACAATTAAAAATTTCATAAGATCATTCCTGCAAAAAAAGATACACAGAAAAAAATGAAAAAGTTGGGGTCTAGGAATTGGCGAAGCAAAAAGTGTTTTTTTTGAATACCAAGTGTTTTATTGTATAAAGAGTATAAAATAAAAAAAAATATATAAGATTGGGTATGTGTATCATTATCGGACTGCAGAGTAAGCTAGCATGTATTTATACACTACAAGTGAGTACAACAATTTAAACAAAAAACATTACAGATGCTGTATTATTGGTTCCAAAACGCTACCAAAACTGATAGTTATCATGTTTGTAAGGGAAAAAAAGACGAGACGGTCATCCAGTTCAGCTGTTGTGACTAGGTGTGGTCAGAGGAAGGCAAAAAAACCCCACGAGGTAGAAGCAAATTGTTCTATTTTAGGGGTAATTTTTTTCCCAACACCAATTGGAATCTTTTTTTTGTAGATAAACTCTCTGGATAATGACCTCTCAGAATTTAGAACTATAATGGTTTATAATATTATGCTCACACGAAATGATCCACAACTATTTGAACTTGGTAGCTGGATTTAACATTGAGAAGTTCTTCGGAGAGAGTTAAGTCTCACTGATTTACAGTAAAGAATCCCTTTCTTGTTTATGTTAGAAAATTTTGTTCTTTCAAGAAGTAGAGGATGCCCCTTGTTTAGCATACCGCCTGGGTTAAATAAATTGGTGAGAGGATCTTATATTGAAATTGATGTATTAAACATATTTATAATGTCCCGAAGCCGTCTTTTATCTATAACTTAACATAACCTAATCTCTGCTATACCTTTGGGTACTGTAGTCACGAGTCTTTTATTTTTTTTGTTGTCGTCATGTACATGTTCAAGCTCATACAATGTCTTTCTGGACTGTGTCCATAAACTGTTACAGACAATATTCAAGTGTGGTTAACCAGTGATAGTATATGGGAGAATATGTTCTTCATCAAGTGTCTATGTCTTTCTAATGTCCATGATATATTGCACATTGGCAGCTGTTGGTTGACATGGTGCTACCATTAAGTTTACTGTCTCCCAGGATTCCATTGTCACTTTATGCATGTCACTTCTTACCAGCCGTTATTCTTATTTAACACATGTAGTACATGTAATGGATTTTTCCTCCTCCATTGATGCTAACTCATTGCATCTTATTGTGTTAAACCTCTTGCCATTATCCCTGCCCAGGCTCAACTTATACAGATCCTTTGTAATAACATTATCCTCTGTTGTGTTGAATGATTTACGAGCTTGTATCGTCTGCAAGATCGTTTTTTATGTGCAATCATGTGTAAGATTTTAAAATGAAAAATTTTAAAGAGGATAGGGCCCTTTTAAAACCCCTTGTGGTCCCCACTAGTAACAGAACGTCGGTTGTATTTTAATTACAGTTATAATCCATGCCTCCCCCCGACCCAGTCTAGCACTGATTTAAAGATTGATGAGATTGTCAAAGGGACCCGACCCTTTTAAAAAACCGGGGAACGGCGTTATACATTTTTTCAGGAGAACCCCGGGGATCATCTCTGAAAAACCTTCAAAAATTTTATACAACAGGGGTCAAATTCCCCGGCCCTAATTTTCCTGGATCATTTTTTTGCCCCCTTTTTTGAATATTGGCAAATTTGATGCCCAACCCTTTGGGACATCCCCATTTATTAGAAGCCAAAAATATTAAAAATAGGGCCCCAATTATGAACACTTAACTTGGCCCCGGGGTGTATGATTGGAGGGGGATTTGTTTTTTAATTTTTAAGACGGAGTGACTTTTTTGGGGTAAGCAAGAAATTTTTAAGTTGAGTTTCCCTTCCCCCTTGTTAAAAAGGAAGCCATTTCCTGGGTAAATCAGTGGAAAAAAAAGTGTTTAATGGGTTTTGTTTTTATCATCCCCTCTATGTCTCCTCGTATTTTTAAAAGGCCAACATTTTGTTTTTAATCTTTTTTTTTTTAGTTAAAAAAATTTTTGGGGGGTTATTTTTACTTTTTTTGGCGATGTCTTTGTTCCACTTTTTCCTTTATCTTTATTTACAACTTTTTTTTTTTCCCTATAGCTTCTTAGTCCCTCTTCATACCCTTTTTTTAGTAGGTGAAAACGCTTTTTTTGTTTTTTTTTCCCCCTTTTTAATCCCTGTTGTCCACAGGGGTTTTTCTGTTTCTAATTATTTTATTACTAAGGTATGACCTCCCACAGTGGTTAGCCTAGGATGTTTTTAAAAATATCCATTTTTTTAGTTTTCCATATTTGGACCCCCAACGACCTTTGGGGTTCCATACTCCGGTCGTTTGGGGTTAAGCATGGACGTTGAATACGCCTGAGGATTGCGCGAACTCTAAAGCAGAGTTCCCGACGGCGCGGGGTTTTCAGTGTATATTAAAATGGGCTCCGCACCATGGCCCGACCCCGGGTCGCTCCGGAGGGGGGGGGGTAAAACCCCCTAATTATCGGAAATTCGGGGCGCAATAACAAGAGAGCGGAGGAGACGCTCCCCCTTTCGCTCTGTCGGGGCAGCAGCGCACGGATGGGCGCCCCCGCGGTTGCCCCCCTTTCAGACACACGGAAGGCAGAAATGCCCCTTCCGGGTTGCTGTGGGGTCACGACGCGGCCGGCCCTGGGGGGCATGACCGGATCGTGATGAAGTTTTTCAAGGAAACCCGTCATAGCCAACAAACTATGCATGTTTATTAATGAGAGATCTAAAATCTTCATTCAAATCCCCTTATGGGGAAAAGTTTTAAAAAAAAAATGTGAAAAGTAAATAAAAAAAATGAAAAAAACAAGTAAAACAAAACCGAAAAATAAAAAAAAAAATTAGTTACACCCCCCTTTCCCCCCTTTAAAAAACGCAATCGTAAAAAAAATTATTCAAGAAAAAAAAAAGTCCCCATTTTTGGTATCCCCGGTGCGTAATGCCCCTATAAACCCTTTTATTTTTAAAAAAACCCCGTGGTGAACGCAAAAAAAAAAAAACCCAAAAGGACTTTGGGGGCGGAGCACCCGTAGGGGCGGTTTTTAGATCGGCCCCTCCCGGGGAAAGCCCTAAAAGGGGTGGACAACGTGTAAATTTCCTTTCCGGGAAAGACCCACTCCCACTTGCCCAGAAACCCATAAAAAGGAAAATTTGGGGTGAACTGGTGGAGATTTTCCCCTTATTTTCCCCCGGGGCACAAAAGCGGTGAAAAGCCCCGCGTGGGGGAGCGCGGGGGTGAGTACCCGGGAAAGGAGGGGGGGGCCCCCCTTCCCCCTTCTCGCTGTTCCCCGGCGGCCCACAGAAGAAATCTTCCCCTTCTTGAAGCTTTAACAGCAGAGATGGTGTCTCCCTCCGCTTGTCCCTGGGCTGAAGACAAAACTTGTAAACAAACGAGAGGGGCCGTTGGGATTTTCCCAAACCAGCCCGGAAAACCCTTTCCCCGCGCAGCAGTGCACCCCCGAACTCGGGGTTAGAGCGTAAAAACCGGGTTTAACCCAAATGTGTTGAAACATCCGTGGCAGCGGTCCCAGTGATTGCCCCAAAAAAACCCGGGGGAGGAAAAAGGTTAGTGGGGGCATTTGGATTCCCCCCTTGTCTGTTCTCCCCCGGGAGCCCCTTTTTGGGGGGAAAAAGCCCCCCCAAAACCAGGGCCATTCCCGATTACCCCCGTTATAACCCCAAACAAGGAACAGCCCCTAATTAAGCTTTATTCCCTAAACCTAACTTTGGGGGTGGGTGAAAATTTTAAACTAAAATGCACCCAAGCAGAAAAAGCTCAGCGCCATGAAAGGACCCTTTGGGTTTTTTTAAAAAAGTCATTGAAATAGCCCGGCTGGGGAAAATTGATACCATCTTAAGAAAAAAATTCCTTGCGCTGGGTTGCAACAGGTTATATTGTGGGCCACAAATACCAACTAGAAAAACACTCGTGGAGATCTTTTTTTTCAGGGAAAGTTTAGAAAAAACGGGGGATCCCCTTTGCCCCCCATATTTTTCCCCGCAGAAAAACCGCTAAATTTAATAGGGAAATATGGAAATTTTCCCTATTTTCGTTTGAAACCGGGAAATTTTTAGATCTAATCTTTAAAATCTGGTTATTAAGCAAAGAGGTCACCTTAAACTTATTCAAAAAGGACAAACTTTATAAAAATATTTGAATTGGTTAACCCCCAAAATATAAAAACCAAATTAGGGCGCCCCCTTGAGAATTTGCCCCCCTTTTCCCGAAAAAAAGGGAAAATCGCGCCCCTTTGCAAAAATTTCTGCTGCCTGCAAACATTAGCAAAAATTTTCAGTGGGGGCATTTCTTTAACATAAACCAAAATTACCCATTTCTTTTTGCTGTTTTTTTCCCATATAGGGATGTGGCAAGGGTTCCTAGTGACCTTCAGTTCCCAATCTGAAGACACAAAACCCTTCTTTAAATATGAAACTCCCATGTTGGCCTCCCTTTAAACCCAAATCTTTTTTAAAGAGCTGAACTAGTTTTTCCCAGTGCCCCCTCCTTTTTTTTTTTCCCTAACTTGTATTTCCCTTGGAGGGCAAGTGCAAAACCTTGACCCCTGTTTTCGTAAAAAAGCAATGTAAAAATACGTACACAAGAAAAAAACCCAGGGGGAACGCACACGGGAACAAATTTAAAACAGCACAACCCCCTCCCTTGCCAAAAACCCAAACCAGTTAAGGGTGACGCCCCTGCAACCATGGGCCCCCTTAAACCCCCCCTTCCCTCCCCTGGGATGAAGCATACCCCAAACCCAAAGCCTCCACCAGAGTCGAAAAATCAGCTTTTTAAAACCTCAAAACCAAAGCCCCTGCCCTGTAGGCTTTGAGGTGCCCAAAAATGTTTCCCCTGGTTAGAAAGCGCCTAGACAAAATTTAAAAGTCAATAAAGCGCGTGGCGCGGGGTGCCCATTTAAATCAAAAAGGGGAATAGTGGGAAATGGAGCCCAGGGGCCCAATGGAAGATGAGGTCCCCGTCTGTGTGAAGTTCCCAATTACCCAAACCTGACCGAAATTTTAAAGGGAGAAATCGAGCCCTAAAAAAATTTTGAGGGAGGAAAAATTTAAGATTGGGGGCATCCCGGAATCGGGGGTGCAGCCTCTTGGCCCCCTTTTTCTAGACGGGAAAGTGGCCCCCAAAAGGTGAAATAGTTTACCCCAAAGGGTTCTTTTTGGTAAATTTGAACCGGGTTCACCATGGGTCCCAAAATCCCCAAAGATTTAAAACCCGAGCCCAGGGGATTGTAATTTTTTAA
>JAODAL010058600.1:0-21992 GCA_025379985.1 Phyllomedusa bahiana | reverse complement strand
CAAATGCGGGCGTCTGACTCTGGTGGTGCGGTGTGTGGTGGTGCCAACATGTCCAGGGTGGTTGCGAGAGTTTCATTGTAACGTTTGACCGCCTGGTCTGGACAGGCGTGGGCGGAGTTTGGGGGGGCAGTGAGGACTGTATGGTGTCTGTGAGTTCTGAGTATTAATGGAGGGTTTATTTCTGATTGGATGATGGGCAGGTTTGTCCAGAGAAGGCTAGGAATTTAGTGATAATGAAGGGGGATAAGATTTGTGGTCAGAGAGAGCATAAGGAGAATTAGTGAAGTTAGAAATTGAGGAAAGATGACAGAAGACCAGATCCAGAGAGTTCCCATCCTTGGGGGTGGGGATTCAGTAAACTGCGAGAGGCCATGAAAAGGAGGTTAATGAAAGAAACTGTGAGGCAGAAGGAGACAGGGGGTCATCAATGGGATGTTGAAATCACCCAAGATGAAGTGGGCATTTCAGAAGAGAGGAAGTGTGGGAGCCAGGCGGCAAAATGATCCAGAAACTGGCGGGGAGAGCCGGGGGTCTGTAGACAACTGCGCTCTGATGAAAAATGGCTGAAAGAGTCTGAGGGTGTGGACCTCAAAGGAGGGGAAAGTGAGGGAGGGTGCAGGGGGAATGACCTAGTATGTGCAATGTGGAGAGAGAAGTAAGCCGACTGCTCAACCCGGCCTGTTCTCAGGTCTGGGGGTGTGGGTGAAGTGTAGCCCACCAGAGGTGAGAGCGGCAAGGGAAGCGGTGTCAGATTGCTGGAGCCATGTTTCTGTGAGGGCCAGCAGGTTGAGGGAGTTGGAGAGAAAAAGGTCATGAACAGCAGTGAGTTTGTTGCAGACAGATCAGGCGTTCCATAGAGCACACTTAAAAGGGGCAGAAAAAGACGTACAGCAAATGGCACGCAGGTTAGCAGGTTTTCTTTTGGAGGCTGTGGAGGAGGTGGGATGTTCTGTAAAGGAATGTGGCCCGTGGTTGGGTGAGATGTCCCCTGCAGCGAGAAGCAGGAGAATGAAAAGATACAGCAGATGGGTCAGTGATGAATATGAGCGGCGTTTGTGCTGTAATATGTGAGCTGGAGGTTTGGGGTGGTTGAAGAGGTAAAATAGCTTGTGGGATGAGTACATATGTGATGGAAGGAGAGAGCAGCTTATGTGGATTAACTTGCCTGAGGGCAAGATAGGGTGGTACAATTTTATCTCTTGTTGTGTGGCGTAAAAAACACCGCATTGTAACACGCAACAAAGCTAGTAGTTTGTGGTGGCTTAATTCTTTGGAGCAATATACATTCGGGGGTTTAAATTAAAAGCGTTGTTTTTCAGCTGTGGTGACTCCAAGAAACAGTCATTTTCACCGCCAAAATATATACATTTTTCCTGTAGCCTAATTCACAAGCAAAGGTTAATTAAAATTTTTTATCTCTTGTTGAAATGCTTTAAAAAACACCGCATTGTGACACTCTACAATGCTAGTTGTTTGTTGTGGCTCAATTCTTTGGTGCAATTTACACCCAGGGGTTAATTAAGCATTGTTATTCAGCTGTGGTGACTCCAAGAAACCGCCAATTTCACCGCCAGAATATATACATTTTTCCTGTAGCCTAATTCACAAGCAAAAGTTAATTACAATTTTATCTCTTGTTGTGTGGCGTAAAAAACACCGGATTGTAACACGCTACAAAGCTAGTAGTTTGTGGTGGCTCAATTCTTTGGGGCGCAATTTACATCCATGGGTTAATTAAGCGTTGTTATTCAGCTGTGGTGACTCCAAGAAACCGTCATTTCACCGCCAAAATATATACATTTTTCCTGTAGCCTAATTCACAAGAAAAGGGTTCATTACAATTTTATCTCTTGTTGTGTGGCGTAGAAAACACGCAATTGTAACACGCTACAAAGCTAGTAGTTTGGTCTGCTCAATTCTTTTTGCGCAATTTACATCCAGGGGTTAATTAAGTGTTGTTCTGCAGTTGTACTCGTAAAAGAAACTTTGTTTTTTCACCGCCACAGAAGAAAATTTTGTAGCATAATTCATATCCGAAGGTTAATTAAGCCTGTTTGAGCTTTTATATTCAGTAAATACGGGGACATACAAGTAAATTTTCCTGCCATTTGTGGAGCGCAATTTATTTTCCAAGGGTTTTCCAAGCTTGTTACTGGGTTCATTTGGAGTCAAATAAGGGTGTGTATTTATCATATACAGATATCTTCATCAAACAGTGTCAGTAATTTTAGAACAAACAGTATGTCAGATAGGAGAGGTGGCAGGCTCTTCACCTGCGAGAAAAAACAAAAAAAACCTCATAGAAAAAAAAACTAAATACTGGCAGAGGCACAAAACATTCAGGCCCAGGTGGCAGCACAGCAGGGAGGAGTCGCTCAGCAGGGTTCACTCGGTGAGGCCACAAACTGCGAGTCATCTAGCGGCCCGTGTGTTGTTCAGCAACCCATTGTTTTGATTGGTTGATAGGTCATCCATTCTCCAGATGACATTGACTACCCCAGCCAAGAGTCGGTAGGGAACGTCAGACACAACCCTTAGTTGGCAGGGCCCGGGGTGGGTCAGCGGCCCCCACCTGTCCTCAACCGCCTCTGTCCCATCCGTTTCCCTCAGTCAGAGATCGACTATGTGGTCTGGGCTCAGGCCACTATATAGCGAGGATGAACAATTTGAGGAGGGCAGTCAGCAGCTACCTGCAGCGAAGGAAATGGGCCAATATCCCCTGCTTTCTTGCAGTAGGCGGCAAAGTATAGATGTTGAGAGTGGCCATGGGAGGTCATGTTGTGAGTGGTCAGCCTCTGGCATACCAAGACCGGTGATGAGGACAGCAGTGACGGATGAAACACAAATAGATGATGATGTAGCGGACCGCACTTTGGAGCCGGGTGAGGCAAGGGCTTTATCATAGTAGGAGAAGAGGGCGTCAGCTGTTGCGCGTCAGAGCAGCGGCGGCAGCCAGCAGTGGGTCGTGTGGCCCGTGGTCAGCAGGTAGCAGCAGTGTGAGGTCGGGGCCAAGCGGCACGGGGTAAAAAACCCGCTTCGGCAAACCCCATTGTGAAGAAAGTAGCGGCACAGGGGCTCAGCGAGGCAAAAAAACAACAAAAAGAACAAACCCAAAGAAAAAAAAAAAAACCCCCCCCCCCCCCCCCCCCCACCCCCCCCCCCACCCCCCAAAAAAAAAAAAAAAAAAAAAAAAAAAAGAACCCCCCCCCCCCCCCCAAAAAACCAACAAAAACCGGCGGCAGGTAGTCCACTTAGTGCGGAGCGTTGGCGGTAAAATCGTTACTCGCGGTGTGGCAGTTCTTTGCCTAGGACAACGAGGTGACCGAATATGTGGTAAATGTAGAATCTGTTAAGCAGAAAGTGAAGCGTGGCCAGGTGCTAAAGTTGGCACACGGCCTGCGTCAACTCATGCAGCGGTCCCATCCGGTGGCTTGGGCGAAACGTGGCTCCGATGTGGTTGGTGCATCCTGCCCGCCGCAGCAGCAGCGCCCAGTGGCACGCATGCCATTCGAAGCCAGTCATGGCTCCACCACCTCTGCAGAAGGGTGCTGTTTTCCTCTTTGACATCATCTCCCCGGTCCAGATGTCCTGCTCCTCGTTACTCATAGCGCCAGCAAACGTCAGCGAGGCGATTGCAAAGAAAAACAGTATGCGTCCACCATTCCTAAGGTGCAGTAGGCTGACCATACTCCTGTCCAAGTAGTGGTGCTGCAGTCCCTCCCTTTCCAAATGGTGGACTCTGCACCGTTCACGAGAAAACTAAGGCTTGGTGACGAGCCGGGGGTGGGGGGATGGAGATTCCAAGGCCGTATTTCTTTTCAAAAAGGCAGTACCAGCACTTCCATAAATATGTAGAAACAGAAGGTGGGCCAGTACTTGAGCTTATCTCGGTTTGTCAAGGTGCATGGCAGCCGGACGTCTGAGCTGTAACTACGGTCAGGACCAGTACATGCTTCTTTACGGCCACTGGGTGAATGTGCTTCAGTCCAGGCCACACCAACAAAGTGGACAGGAGAGACCGCTTTCTCCTCCAGTGTTGTCAAAAACAGCGGTCCTTGGCCAATGTCCGCCTCCTCCTCCTCCTTCCACCACCACCACCATTCAGCCTCTACAAGTACTGCTCCATCCTACCACATGTGTAGGCACAGCCGGTGTCACGCAGTTCTACACCTGGCTGCCTCGGCGAACGAAAGTCACACAGGGGGAGGAATGCTAACGCGTCATGTCAGCAAGAAATGATTTGTGCTTTCTCTCAAGCCAACTGCAAATCGGAACCATGATGACGGACAAATGGAGGAAACATGGTGTCCGCGCTGCCACCGAGGAGGGATGGTTCCATGCGACCCTGCATTGGCGGCACGTGTTCAATCTGGTTTGTGAAAAAGGTTCCTGAGTCTTCCACCGATCTCAGAAAGATTCTGAAATGGCCAGGAAAATGGGCATGCAGTTCATCCATTACTACAAAGCCAGGACACTCTCTTCGAGTTGCAGCGGAGACACTGCCTCCCCCAACTCACTCTGATATGCGATGTTTCACCATTGGATTCCAGCATGCACATGTTGGACGATGTATGAACAGAGAACAGGCCATTAACGATTTTTTGATGATACAGGCGGAGACAGGGCTAGTACTCCCCTGTTGTAACTTTGATGTCAGCCAGTGGCAGCTCTGCGTGACAACTTCGTTTGTTGAGGCCATTCGGTGGTGGCTCGTTATTTGCCAGGGTCTACGGGAGAATAAAGTCATTCCACTGCTTAAGTCCCAGGAAAAAAAGATGCTGAAAAATCTGTCTGGGCACGGGGACTGGAGACGTGGCGACTACATCTCATGGCCACATGAGTACGGTGGGGACTGAAATGGCAGGAGGAGGGGAGGACATTTGAGCAGAAGCATGTCTGGTGCCAAATGACGTGGATTTTCTACCCCAGGTGACTGAGAGGGAGGAGCAGGAGCAGCTGTGAGGAGGTAGATGGAGATGAGGAACGACGAGGCGCTGACCCGCAAGCACCGGGCAGGATACAGTGGAGGATGGAGCAGGGAGCCCTCGCGCATGATGATATTTGCTCTGGCTAGTGACAGCCGAATATCAGCATCCGGAAGAGGATGACTTTGGTTTCCAACTTTTGGGACCCACGATACTGGTCAAATGGGGCCTTTTCCCCAGAGCTATAGAGAGGGAGGACAACATCAAATAATATAGGAAAATCCTCCGTAGTCAGTTGGGCCGCTGCCCCATGTGCGGCATCGTCCATCCTATGACAGGTTGTCCGGGGGTTCTTCAGCGCTCCGTACTATGCCGCGGCGCCGGGGAGTGGGGGGTAGGAGCAGTACCAGCTCAATCAGCTGCAAACCGCCTAGTGAGGGAGGGCAGTCGCAAGCCGAGCAGACAGCACGCAGCAGCAGGACATGGAGCAGACCCTAAACCAAAGGTGGTGGCCTACTTGGAAGCACTCTGCCTCCCCAGTTAGATGAATCTGCTGGACTATGGGCAGCCAAACTGGATGGAGGTGGCCGAACATCTTGCCGAGTTGCTGTGGAGAAGCTGTCCTGCCCGGCCAGTAGTGGGGGCTCAGAGCGGGTGTTCAGTGCGGCGGGGGCCATCGTACCCCCCAAGGAGATCCCGATTCTTTCCACGCGAAATGTGGAAGGCTGACCTTTGTCAACGACGAATTCAGGCGGGATCGGCAGGGATTTCACACTCCAATGCTTAGGCGTCAGACTACATCTAGCAATGACGCTCACAAACTGTGAGAATTGAGTCTGGGTTCAAACTACTGCCTCAGCCACTATTCTGATGCCGCACCCGCCTGATGCCACAACATCTGCTGGACAGTTCTCCATCTGCACCAAGCATTCTTTACAGGGACTGGTTATTGTCCACCCACCTCACACTCTGTCATTGTGCCACTGTCTTACGTCATGCTGTGCTGTGGCTGATGCCATGACCTCCACACTGTTTATTGTGCCCACTCTCTGAACAATGCTGTTGCTCCTGCGCCGAAGACTTCACTCTCTGTCATTGTGCCACTCTGTGGCCTACTCAGTTTTTGCCTCCTCCAGAATGTCTTTGTGCCTCTTTCTGACCTCATGCTGCTGCTGTGGCTTCTGTCGTGACCTAGACACTGTGTCATTGTGCACTCTGTGGCTTATATCCTGTTTTTGCACACCTCCAGCATGTCAATTGTTGCCACTGTCTCGACATCATGCTGCTTCGCCGTTCACTCCACTCTCTGTCATTGTGCCACTCTGTGGCTTTTTTTTTATCTTTCCAAAAGTTTTTGCCACCTCCAGAATGTGATAGTGCCACTGTCGACCTCATGTGCTGCTGTGGCTGCTGCCATGACCTACACACTTTGTCCTTGTGCCACTGTCTGACCTCATGGTGCTGCTTTGTCTGCTGCGGTGACTCGCCACCACTGTGTCATCTGTCTCCCACTTCTGTGGCCTTCTCTGCTTTTGCCCCTCCAGGAATGTAATTGTGCCACTGCCTGACCTCATGTGCTGCTGTGGCTGCTGCCTGACCTCCACACTGTGGTCCTTGTCCCACTTGTGGACCTACTCCTGTTTTTGCACCTCCAGAATGTCACATGTGCCACTGCCTTGATCTCTGCTGCCTGCTGTGGCTGCTGCCGTGACATCCCACTCTGTCATTGTTGCCACTGTATGACCTCATGGCGGCTGCTGTGGCTGCTGCAGTGACCTACAACTCTGTCATTGTGCACTGTCTGACTCATGATGTGCTGTGGATGGCTGACGTGACATAAACACTCTGTCAATGTGCCCCTGTCTGACCTCATGCTGCTGCTGGTGGCTGCTGCCGTGACTCACACTGTGTCATTGTCCCACTCTGTGGGCCTACTCCTGTTTGCCACCTTCCAGAATGTCATTGTGCCCACTGCATGACCTCATGCTGCTGATGTGGCTGCAGCCGTGACCTCCACACTGTGTCATTGTCCCACTCTGGGCCTACTCCTGTTTTTGCCACTCCAGAATGTCATTGTGCCACTGCCTGAACCTCATGCTGCTGCTTGTGGCTGCTGCCGTGACCTCCACACTCTGTCATTGTGCCACCTTTTTGGGGGGGTTTCTGACGTCATGTGCTGCTGTGTCTGCTGCCGTGACCTACACCACTGTGTCATTGCCCCACTTCTGTGGCTACTCTGTTTTTGCCACCTCAGATGTCATTGTGCCACTGCCTGACCTCATGCTGCTTTTTTACTGTGGCTAGCTGCGTTGGAACATCACACTGTGGTCCTTGTCCCATCTGTGGCCTACTCCTGTTTTTGCACCTCAGAATGTCATTGTGTCATGCCTGACCTCATGGCTGCTGTTGTGGCTGCAACCATGACCTCAACACTATGTCATTGTGCCACTGTTGACACATGCTTGCTGCTTTGGCTGCTGCCGTGACTACAACCCTGTGTCATTGTCCCACTCTGTGGGCCTACTCCTGGTTTTTGCCACCTCCAGAATGTCATTGTGCAAATGCTGACCTATGCTGCTGCTGTGGCTGCTTGCCTGACCTCACCACTATGTCATTGTGCCACTGTCTGACTTCATGCTGCTGCTTTGGCTGCTGCCGTGACATACACACTGTGTCATTGTCCTACTCTGTGGGCCTACTCCTGTTTTGCCACCTCCAGAATGTCATTGTGCCATGTCTGGACCTATGCTGGCTGCGTGGCTGCTGCTGTGGACATACACACTATGTTTCATTGTGCCACTGTCTGACTTCATGCTTGCTGCTTTGGCTTGCTGCCGTGACTACACACTTGTGTCATTGTCCCACTCTGTGGCCTACTCCTGATTTTGCCACCTTCCAGATGTCATTGTGCCACTGCCTGATCTCAATGCTGCTTTGCTTGTGGCTGCTGCTGTGCCTACACACTCTGTTCATTGTGCCACTGTCTGGAACCTCATGCTGCTGCTGTGCTGCTGCCGTGACCTACCACTCTGTAATTGTTTTTTTCTTTTTTTTTTTTTATGCCAACTGTCTGACCTCATGCTGCTGCTGGGCTGCTGCCGGACCTACACACTCTGTCACTGGGCCACTGTCTGCCCTCTGCGCTGCTGTGGCTGCTGCCGTGACCTCACACTGTTGTCATATGTCCCAATCTGTGGCCTACTCTGTTTTTACCACCTCCAGAATTGTTTCATTGTGCCACTGCCTGTACCTCATGCTGCTGCTGTTGGCTGCTGCGTGACCTCCACACTGTGTCATTGTCCACTCTGTGGCCTACTCCTGTTTTCTTGCCACTCCAGAATGTCATTGTGCACTGCCTGACCTCATGCTGCTGCTGTGGCTGCTGCGTGACCTCACACTCTGTCATTGTGCCACTGTCTGACCTCATGCTGATGCTGTAGGCTGCTGCCGTGACCTACACATGTGGTCATTGCCCCCACTCTTGTGGCCTACTCCTGTTTTTGCCAACCTCAGAATGTCATTGTTGCCACTGCTGACATCATGCTGCTGCTGTGGCTGCTGGCCGTGACTCCAACTGTGTCCTTGTCCCACTCTGTGGCCTATTCCTGTTTTACCACCTCCAGAATGTCATTGTGCACTGCCTGACCTCATGCTGCTGCTGGCGCTTTGCCATGAACTCCACACTATGTCATTGTGCACTGTCTGACCTCATGCTGCTGCTTGGCTGCTGCGTGACTAACATGTGTCATTGTTCCCACTCTGAGGCCTACTCTGTTTTTGCCACCTCCAGGAATGTCATTGTGCCACTGCCTGACCTCATGTGCTGGTGGCTGCTGCGTGACCTCCACACTATGTCATTGTGCCCACTGTCTGACTTCATGCTGCTGCTTTGGCTGCTGCCGTGGACCTACACACTGTGTCATTGGTCCCACTCTGTGGCAACTCCTGTTTTTGACACTCCAGAATGTCATGTTGCCACTGTCTGGACCTCATGCTGCTGCTGGGCTGCCTGCTGTGACCTACACACTATGTCATTGTGCCAATGTTGACTTCATGCTGTGCTTTGGCTGCTGTCGTGTCCTACCACTGGTGACATTGTGCCACTCTGTGACCTAATGCTGTTTTTGCCACCTCCAGAATGTCATTGTGCAAAGTCTGAACTCATGCTGCTGCTGTGGCTGTGCCATGACCTCACACTTTGTCCTTGTGCCACTGTCTGTACCTCATGCTGCTGCTTGTGGCTGCTGCGTGACCTACACACGGTGTCATTGTCCCAATATGTGGCCTTCTCCTGTTTTTGCACCTCCAGAATGTCATTGTGCCACTGCCTGACCTCATTGCAGCTGCTGTGCGCTGCTGCCGTGACTCACACTGTGTCTTGTCCCACTCTGTGGCTACTCCTGTTTTGCAACCTCCAGAATGTCATTGTGCCACTGCCTGATCTCATGCTGCTGCTGTGGCTGCTGCGTGACCTTCTACACTCTGTCATTGTGCACTGTTGACCTCATAGTGCTGCTGTGGCTCGCTGCGTGACTTCACATCAGTCATTGTGCCACCTGTCTGAACCTCATGATGCTGCTGTCTTTTTATGGATGCTTCCGTGACAACCACACTTTGTCATTGTGCCACTGTCTGACCTCATGCGCTGCTGTGGCTGCTGCCGTGACCTCACACTGGTGTCATTGTCCACTCTGTGGCTACTCCTGTTTTTGCCACCTCCAGAATGTCATAATTCACCAACCCCCCACCCCCCCCCCCCACACCCCCCACCCGCCCAATTGTGCCACTGCCTGACCTCATGCTGCTGTTGTGCTGCTGCCGTGATCCTCCACACTGTGTCATTGTCCCACTCTGTGGCCTACTCCGTTTTGCCATCCTCAGAATGTCATTGTGCCACTGCCTGACCTCATGCTGCTGCTGTGGCTGCTGCGTGACCTCACCACTTGTCATTGTGCCACTGTCTGACTCTGCTGCTGCTGTGTCTGCTGCCGTGACCTACCACTGTGTCATTGCCCCACTCTGTGGCCTACTCCTGTTTTTGCCACCTCCAGAATGGTCATTGTGCAATGCCTGACCTCATGCTACTTGCTGTGGCTGCTGCCATGACCTCCACACTAAGTCATTGTGCACTGTCTGTCCTAACTGCTGCTGCTGTGGCTGCTGCCTTGACCTACAACTGTGTCATTGTCCATTCTGTGGCCTACTCCTGTTTTTGCACCTCCAGAATGTCATTGTGCACTGCCTGACCTCATGCTGCTGCTGTGGCTGCTGCCGTGACCTCCACACTATGTCATTGTGCCACTATCTGACTCATGCTGCTGCTATGGCTGCTCCGTGACCCTACACACTGGTATTGTCCCACTCTGTGGGCCTACTCTGATTTTTGGCCCCTCAGAATGTCATTGTTCCACTGTCTGACTCATGCTGCTGCTGTGCTGCTGCTGTGGACCTACACACTATGTCATTGTGCCCCTGTCTGACTTCATGCTGCTGCTTCTGGTCGATGCGTTGACCTACACACTGTCGCATTGTCCCACTCTGTGGCCTATCCTGTTTTGCACCTCAGGAAAGTCTTTGTGCCACTGCCTGATTCATGCTGTGCTTGTGGCTGCTGCCGTGACCTCCACACTCTGTCATTGTGCACTGTCTTGACCTCATGCTGCTGCTGTGGCTGCTGGCCGTGACCTACACACTCTGTCATTGTGCACTGTTTGACCTCTGATGCTGCTGTGGATGCTGCCGTGACCTACACACTCTGTCATTGTGCACTGTCTGACCTATGCTGCTGCTGTGGCTGCTGCAGTGACAAACCACTGTGTCATTGTCCACTCTCGTGGCCTACTCCTGTTTTTGCCCCTTCCAAGATGTCATTGTGCCACTGCCTGACCTCATGCTGCTGCTGTGGCTGCTGCCGTGACCTCCACACTGTGTCATTGTCCACTCTGTGGCCTACTCCAGATTTTTTGCCACCTCCAGAAGTCCTTGTGCATGCCTGACTCATGCTGCTGCTATGGCTGTGCCGTGACCTCCACACTCTGTCATTGTGCCACTGTCTGACCTCTGCTTGTGCTGTGTCTGCTGCCGTGACCACACCATCTGTCATTGCCCACTCTGTTGGCCTACTCCTGTTTGCCACCTCGAGAATGTCTTGTGCACTGCCTGGACCTCATGCTGCTGCTGTGGCTGCTGCGTGGACCTACCACCACTGTGTCTTGTCCCACTCTGTTGGCCTACTCCTGTTTTTTGCACCTCCAGCATGTCATTGTGCCACTGCCTGACCTCATGTGTGCTGTGGCTGCTGCCATGACCTCCACCACTATGTCATTGTGCCACTGTCTGACCCTCATGCTCCTGCTGTGTGGATGCTGCCGTGACCTACACACTGTGTCATTGTCCCACTCTGTGGCCTACTCCTGTTTTTGCCACCTCCAGAATGTCATTGTGCCACTGCCTGACCTCATGCTGCTGCCTGTGGCTGCTGCCGTGACACTCCTACACTATGTAATTGTGCCACTGTCTGACTTCATGCTGCTGCTTTGGCTGCTGCCGTGACCTACACACTGTGTCCTTGTCCCACTATCTCCCCCCCCTTTGGCCTACTCCTGTTTTTGCCAACCTCCAGAATGTCATTTGTGCCACTGTCTGATTCATGCTGCTGACTGGGCTGCTGCTGTGACCCTACACACTATGTATTGTGCCACTTGTCTGACTTCATGCTGTGCTTATGGCTGCTGCCGTGACCTAAACACTGTGTTCATTGTCACTCTGTGGCAATTCTCATGTTTTTGCCACCTCCAGAATGTCATTGTGCCACTGCTGATCTCATGCGCTGATGGGATGCTGCCGTATGACCTCCACACATCTGTCATTGTGCCCTGTCTGACCTCATGATGCTGCTGGGCTGCTGCCGTGACCTACACAACTCTGTCATTGTGCCACTGTTGACCTCATGATGCTGCTGTGGCTGATGCCGTGACTACACACTCGTGTCATTGTGCCCACTGTCTGACCTCTTGCTGCTGCTGTGGCTGATGCGTTGACCTACACACTGTGTCATTGTCCCACTCTGTGGTCTACTCTGTTTTTTGCCACCTCTAGAATTGGTCATTGTGCCACTGCCCTGACCTCATGCTGCTGATGTGGCTGCCCTGCCGTTGACCTCCACCACTGTGTCATTGTCCCACTCTGTGGCCTACTCCTGTTTTTGCCACCTCCAGAATGTCATTGTGCCACTGCCTGGACCTCAATGCTGGCTGCTGTGGCTGCTGCCTGCCTCGCACACTGTTTTCATTGTGCCCAACTGTCCTGACCTCATGCTGCTGCTGTGTCTTGCTGCCGTTGACCTACACACTGTGTCATTGCCCCACTCTGTGGCCTTACTCCTGTTTTTGCCCCTCCAGAATGTCATTGTGCCTCTTCCTGACATAATGCTGCTGCAGTGGATGCTGCCGTGCTCCACACTGTGTTCCTGTCCCACTCTGTGGCTTACTCCTGTTTTTGCCCTCCAGAATGTCATTGTGCCACTGCATGACCTCATGCTGCTGCTGTGGCTGCTGCCAGACCTCACACTATGTCTTGTGCCACGTCTGACCTCATGCTGCTGCTTTGGCTGCTTGCCGTGACCTACACACTGTTGTCATTGTCCCACTCTGTGGCCTACTCCTGTTTTTGCCACCTCCAGAATGTCATTGTTGCCACTACTGACTCTTTGCTGCTGCTGTCGCGGCTGCTGCCGTGACCTCCACACTATGTCATTGTGCCCTGTCTGGACTTCATGCTGCTGCTTTGGCTGCGCCGTGACCTACCACACTGTGTCATTGTCACACTCTGTGGCCTACTCGTTTTTGCCACTCCAAGATTGGTTCATTGTGCCACTGTCTGACCTATGCTGTGCTGTGGCTGCATGCTGTGACACTCCACACTCTGTCTATTGTGCCACTGTCGACTCATGTGCGGCTGTGGTGCTTGCCGTTGACCTCACACACTGTGTCATTGTGCACTCTGTGACCTATTTCTTTTTTTTTTTTTTTGTCCTGTTTTTGCCACCTCCAGTATGTCCTGTGCCACTGTCTGACCTCATGTGCTGTGGCTGGCCGACGTCACTTCCACACTCTGTCACTAATTGTGCACCTGAGCTCTCAGCTTGTTTTTTTTTTCCATTCTTTCTCTGCATGACTTATCAGGACTTACATTCCCGCTTCAGTTTTTTGGTCAGATTTGCCCCTCTTAGAGTGCCCAGGAATTTTAGAGTGAAGCGTTTCTTAGAGGCGGCGGCAAGTATGTGCGTGTCATACTAAAACAACAACATTGGATGAAGACAAACCAAGCTCCCTCTGCATATTTCAAGCATGGCAAAGTTATACGCACCTTGCAGGCTCTGTGCAGCCTGGAAATAGCTGTTTTTTTAACGTGATTGTCACGAAAGTAATTCGGAACGAAGTTATTTTTTTGTCCTGAGAAATTCGACGAAGTGAACGAAACAAATTTTTCGGGAAAATTTCCCCATCTTAGAAACAAGTCATTCAGAACGAGATATGTGCAAAGATGACTTAGTAGCTGATACCGTCATGTTGAGCTGCCTTTTTCTTTTGTATTTTCTTTGTTTATACTCAGATTAATACTTTTTGATTTGATGTTACTTAAGGTAACTTCAAAATAAAATCTTTAACAAAATGTTTTTTCTATGAAGAAAATGGCCATAACACCACAATTAATAAATTAAATGTACAATCTTTATTGCATTAAATGCCCCTTGGGTTGGTATCTTACTGCCTAATTTTAAGATTTTTTCTTCAAACGGCCAATTTACAATTAACCAAACAGTTATTAAAACAAAACAAGATGGTACAAAAGGCTAGAGGTCAAGCATACCAGAGAAAAATCCTGGTCTGCTATTACAAAACAAGGAAAAAATAAAGAGATACCACATGGACACATTTCTCAGAAAATTGGTATTGGTGGGTTTCTGGTGGGAGGAGCTCAGATGGCCCCATTATAACAAGCAGAATTTATCCAGACCAACCTCTCTGCTTCTGACAGTGACTCTGATATCACAGAGTCAAAGGGTGAGATAAGATTTGCCCCCATCTCAAGAAAGTTCTAGAAAAATAAGTGTTTTCCCCTACCCCTGCCCCCTCCCCGGTTTTGAAATATTTCTCTGACTTTAGTGAAAAACTAAATCAAAAAGGATGGATCAGTGGTAGAACAATTATTGAATTATTTCATCATATGTTACTCTCCAAATTCATGCAGGCAGAAACATTGTTTGTGGTCTCCTAAGTTATAAAGCTGTGGCTTAGAGAAATCCTAGACATTCTACATCTCATGTCATCCTTGCATAAACTAGAAATTGCATTCTTTTATGGCAGGAGATGACTGGCAACTGAGATGAAAGCACAAAATTCGAAATCAAGTTTCAATTTATACAGGTCAGAAGACACTTGATTCTCTGGACCCAGTTGTATGTGTATTTTTTCTTTAACCCCTTAACGACCGGTCTTTTAGCATCTGGCATTTCAGGTCGTTTGTCTGCAGCGACATCGCTTGACGTCGGAGTTTTGCAGCGTCTAGCGCCATAGCTGCGCTGAGAACAGAACTGTACTTCACAGCCCTGTTCCCAGCGCAGCCTCTGCAAGTGGTGGGAAGTGGAGGAAACCTCCGCTCCCAGGTGCTCAACCCTTTGACAGCAGCATATTCAAAGCAATTTGCCCTGCTCTGTCAGGTGATCGGGACTCCCGTTTACCTGACAGTACCCGTGGAACAGCTCCACAGACAGCGCTGGGGACCTGGAGTAGCCCCAGCGCTGTCTGTGTAACAAGCCAGCAATCAGGGTACAATGGGGCAGATTTATCAATAGTCTAACTCTTGGACAACGTTAGACTAGACAGTCTTACAATGCGCCACATTTATCACAGTGTTGATAAAGCTGCTGCAGGTTAGAACTGTCTAGTCTAACTTTGTACCAATTATAAGTTGGCTTCCTTTTACGCCAGAAACTGCGAAAAAAATCTGGGGCATTTTTGTCACATTTAAGCCACACCTCTTTTACGTGAAACCCCCATTACGAAGCCACTCCACTTTGTTGGTCTTAGTGCAGATATGCCTAAAACTGTCTAAAAACACATAGTAAAAGTGGAAAGCTTGTAGAAATTATTTTGATGCAATGACCAGAATTTGCCAACGCCTTGAAATCTTCCAAATGTGTGCTGCCTGATTGCCGCCATGTGTCAACTGACACGATTATATTTTTTTAGATTATGGATATGCTAATACATTACTAATTTAAAAACAAATTTAAACAGTTACCCCTTAATGGGATGTAAAAAAGTTAAAAACATACAAAAGTGTAGAAAAAAAAATCATAAAATAAAAACAAATATTTAATAAAAAATAATTGTGCATACATACACACACACCCACCCACACACACACACACACACCACAAAAAAAAACCACACATATGATGTATCCACATGACGAGAATAACCTGTAGAATTAATCTAACAGGTTAGTTAGTGGAAAATGTGAATGGTGTAAAAAAATAATTTAAAAAAACAATCAAAATTTTAAAAAAAACCTGCTACAATTTATAGGTGAATGTAAAGGATTTTAAACTATATGGGAAGGAAGGGGTGCTTCCATTTTGGGTGTCTGTCCACGCCCACTCTCACAGGCTGTCATAAGAAGGGCAGCTTGCAGGTTGGGTGTTTTTTATTTTTTCTCTTTGTATAATGGAGGTCGGTTGACCCAGTGGGAGGCCTGATTGGCTCGAGTGAGAGGTAAAGATAGCATAGGCCGGCCGGTTTTGAGATCACGTTGAACGTCGTGGGCAGCTGTACCATCTTTTGATCAAAATATGTGAACCGAGAGTCTCAAAGTTTTTTCATGTATGATAGATAGCATAAATGCTTCTTTAGGGATTTCCACGTAGTGTATTGCCCTTTTTGCAGTAATGTGCCGCTGGCGGCGGTCTGTGTGTGTACATGTATAATTACATGTGTGCCGCAGCCCTGCCGGTGGCACCCAGGTTTGCATACGTTTTTTCAGAAATGTTTTTGTGTGCAGAAACATACGTTATACTTGGTGTACATTGATTTTAACCTATATGGGAAGGAAGGGGTGCTTCCATTTTGGGTTTCTGTCCCCGCCCACTCTCACAGGCTCTCATAAGAAGGGCATCTTGGTTGTTGTGTGTTTTTTATTTTTTCTCTCTGAATAATGGAGGTCGGTTGACCCAGTGGGAGGCCTGATTGGCTCGATTGAGAGGTAAAGATAGCATAGGACTGCCCGATTTTGAGATCACGTTGAAAGTCGTGGGCAGCTTAAACATCTTTTGATCAAAATATGTGAACCGAGAGTCTCAAAGTTTTTTCATGTATGATAGATAGCATAAATGCTTCTTTAGGGATTTCCACGTAGTGTATTGCCCTTTTAGCAGTAATGTGCCGCTGGCGGCGGTCTGTGTGTGTACATGTATAATTACATGTGTGCCGCAGCCCTGCCGGTGGCACCCAGGTTTGCATACGTTTTTTCAGAAATGTTTTTGTGTGCAGAAACATACGTTATACTTGTGTACATTGATTTTAAACCTATATGGGAAGGAAGGGGTGCTTCCATTTTGGGTTTCTGTCCCCGCCCACTCTCACAGGCTGTCATAAGAAGGGCAGCTTGCAGGTTGGGTGTTTTTTATTTTTTCTCTCTGAATAATGGAGGTCGGTTGACCCAGTGGGAGGACTGATTGGCTAGATTGAAAGGTAAAGATAGCATAGGACTGCCCGATTTTGAGATCACGTTGAAAGTCGTGGGCAGCCTTAAACACTTTTGATCAAAATATGTGAACCGAGAGTCTCAAAGTTTTTCAGTATTTAGTACATAATGCTATCTTTAGATTACACGAGTTATGCCCTTTTTGCAGTAAATTGCTGCTGGCGGCGGTCTGAGGTGACATATAATTACATGTGTGCCGCAGCCGCGGTCACCAGTTTGCAGCTAAAACCTTTGATCAAATATGAACCGAGGTCCAAAGTTTTTTCATGTATGATAGATATGCTAAAGGGAACGTCACATGATTATGACCCTTGCTGAGACGACAAGCTAGTGTCAGACCTGCTGTTTCTAGTGCTGTTTCCCTTATCCTGTAAGATGCTGTAGTTTTAGAGCATTTACCCCTCAAATCTTATTCATGAGTAGGTGTTGACCCCGCCCTCTAAAGACTGGCCCCGCCCATTTGGCAGTTATTCACATGTTTCTACGTATTCAAAGTAATAGGTTTATCAGTTGAGATGGGCGGGGCTAGCCTCAGATGGGCGGGGTTTGAAAAAAAATTGACTCTTTAAATGACTCTTTTTTGGCTAAAAACTGCAGATTTGAGCATTAAATACTCGAAAACTACAGCATCTTACAGAATAAAGGACACAGCGCTGGAAACAGCATGTCTAACATTAGCTTGTTCTGCCCTCAGCAAGGGAGGCATAATCTATGTCACTGGTTCTCTTTAAACTATTCCCCCAAAAAATACAACTTGTCCCGAATAAAACAAGCATCATACAACTGTGTTATAGAAAAAATAAAAAAAGTTACAACTGCTGAAATACAAGGAGGCAAAAACTAAAAAAAAATGGGGTTAATTTTCTTAGTGCAGCTAGTGCAGGTAGCAGTATGTAAAGGATTTGCATCATAGTGTTGTTGTGCTCAGATAGCAGGTGCACTCCTAATGTTCTTTTATGACAGAGATTATTGAAACGTCTGATCAATCTGTCATTAATTCCCTTTGATGCTGTTGTCAATGATATATTCAACATTTAGGGCAACATGTCCCAGAGCTGCATCATTTTTTGGGTGTATTTTGCACCAAAAAACTGTTGACACCCTATTCTCCATGTAAATGATCTGTAGTACTCCAAAAAAAGGCGCATTATACTCCAGGCACGACACATTTGAATGCGCCTAAAGTAGGCACATCAAATATGCTAGCAATGATTATGCTGTGCGTCTAAATTATGCTGTGCACCTAGATTAGGTGTATCAATTGTACTGTCTAAGGTATACCACACACCAGATTTTTGACAGATTGTTTCATTCAGGCACACCATACACTCATTTAGGGTATCATGTATGAATTTGGCATTAAAATAGCATAGAATGTGCCTGATTCTACAACAGGTCATAAATCAGGTGCATTCTAGCACTAAGATGACATCTTTGGCTCAGATATATCACTTTGAAAGTGGTATACCTGCAGTAATGCCCTAGAATTGCCGGAGCAAAGCTATAAATCTATAGCTTCATGTAGTTCTAGTGTGCCCCACCTCCCTCACGCCCCACGAAATCAGGGGCATTAGAAAGTGTGGCTTGCACTCTGTAATGTGTCTGGTAATGGCGTTTGGGAGGCATTTCAGTGAAGTGAAGGGGGCTGCGCCTGATGTCTGGCTGAAAATACAGACTGGTGCAGCCCCGTTCATACATGTCCCCCTTAATGCACCTTAAAACTGGCATGGAGATGCTTCTTTTCTGACAAGTCGCTCTTAATGTTTTAGACAGGTGGATTAGGCTCCATCTGCCACTCAAGGAGAAAAATCAGGATAATGTTAGCAGCACTCTTGCCAGGGGACCTGGCCAAATTTTAAAAAAGGGGCTCACTTATGTGGTTTAAGACAGAAAGTGGTAAGGGGTGAGAGAGGACCAGATGCTTTGGCCATATAATTCCCTGAAATTACTGATGTCAGCCTTGCCCACTCCATAGGTTTTCCCATAATGTGAATGTAGGGTGCAGAGGACACATAAGTTGCCCATTACTGTAATATTGCTAGGCAATAATGTTTAACAGTATCTAAAGGACCAAATAGTCTGCTTCAAATCCCCGACTAAGACACAAAATAAATACATAAAATAAGTTTAATTAAGTTGAAGCTACAAAAAGTCCCCCCCCTAAAAAAAAATAATTACCTCTTTTAAGCTAAAAAATATTATTTTAAAAAAACAGTTTACCATTTAATGAGGGGGAAACTGTATCACCATCTATAACAAAGTCAGTCATTTTTTATACCACACAATGCCTGGTGAAAAAGTGGATTTGCTGTCTCAAAATGGTTAAAAAAAGTCATGGTTTTTAGAATGAGCAAAAGAAAAAAAAAGGAATTTAGGGCAGCATGTATGAATGAGGCTGCACCAGACATCTGGGTTTTTTTCAGCCTGATATCCAGCGCAGGCCAATTCGCAAAATTTTGAAATGGCCCGTACGCCAATTGCAAGCAGCACTTTGTAATGCACCCGATCTCGGAGGGGGTGCGGGAGGTGGGGAGCACTAGAACCATACGGATCTATAGATCTATAGCTTCGCTACGGCATTTCTAGGTGCATTACTGCTGGAACAGGCATATCACTATCAAACTGGTATACCTGAGCCAAAAATGTCATACAAGTGCTAGAATGCACCTGATTTATGTTCCGCTGTATGTCCCACCTTTTTGTAGCAACTGGTAAAATAATGTTAACATGTTGTTTTTCCATACGCGTTGTTTCTCCTTAAACGGTTAACCCCTTCCCAATATTGGACATACTCATATGCCGTAGCGGGAAGTGCGTTCCCGCAAATGGAAATATGAGTACGTCCTGGAAATCATGCGGGCTTGTAGGAGAGCCCCACACGATCGCGACATGGAACCAGTCGGAGTGAGCACTGGCAGCGGGTTAATAACCCTTCATTATCACGACACATCATGGTTGCAATGATGAAGCTGTAGGCAGGAGGAGTGAGCTCCTCCTGCCTGCAATCCGGCACTCTGCGCCATTACTGGTCCACTCACCCAACACCCGGATGCTTTCTGAAAGCAGCCGGGCTGTCTGGTGATGTTACCATGCCCACAATGCACTGTGGGCATGGTGATTGACAGTCACCATGGCGACCAGTACACAGCAGCAATGCTGTGTACTGGTCTACTATTGTAACAGCAATCTGAGGATTGCTGTTACAAATCCCCTCTGGGGAAAAGTGGAAAAAAATTTAAAAAGTAAACAAACAGTTGAACAAGTAAAACACCAACAAACAATAAACTAAAAAACACATACACTGCCCTTTTCCCTTTTACAAAAGCCAATAGCCCCCCAAAAAATCAAAAAGAAATAAAGTACACATATTTGGTATTGCCGCATGCGTAACATCATACCCTATAAATCTGTCATGTTAATTAACCAGTATGGTGAACGCTGTAACAAAACAAAACAAAAAAATAGTCACAGATATTTGTTCATCCCACAGCACATAAAATGGAATAAAAGCGATCAAAAACTAATATAAACAGCAAAGTGGTGCCAATTAAAAACGTCAGTTTCTCCCGCAAAAAAAAGAAAAAACCTTACACAGCTCTGTATATGGAAAAATAAAAAAGCTATGGCCATCAGAAGATAGCGATGCATAAATATTGTTTTATACAATAAAACACCTTTTTTTTAAAGTGCATCAACATAAAAAAAACTATATAAATTGGGTATCGCCGTAATCGTATCGACCCAGAGAGTAAATCTAACTTGTCATGGATACTGCATGGTTAGTGCTGTTAAAAATAAAAATAAAAAACACTGCTAGGATTGCAGTATTTTCTTCACTCTGCCTTCCAAAAAATAGATTTAAAACTGATCAAAAAGTCTCGTCCCCCCAAAAATACCAATAAAACATCAACTCATCCAGCAAAAAATAAGCCCCTACACCCTATGGCGTGTGTGAAGAAAACAGTGTTTGTATGGTATAAAAGCAGTAAAACATAAAAAAAATATACACATTGGGAATCGCTGTAATCATATCAATCTGCTGAGTAAAACTAGCATGTCATTTATACCGCATGGTGACCGCTGTAAAAAATAAAAATAAAAAACAATAACAGGCTTGCTGTATTTTGTTCAAAAAGTCTCACAAAAACCTAAATAAAAAGTGATCAAATTGTCATATGCACCCCATAATGGTACTAATAAAAACATTAACTCTTCCCGCAAAAAACAAGCCCATAATCAGTCCCATATACAGAAAAATAAAAAAGTTATGGCTGTCAGAATAGGACAACATAAAAACGCAATTTTTTATAGACCTATTTTTATGTGTAAAAGTAATAAAACATAAAATACTATATAAAATGTATATCATTGCAATTGTACCGACCCGCAAACTAAAATTATCCACTCACTTACACTGCATGGCAAACACTGTAAAATTGAAGGTCAAAAAACAATGGTAGAACTTTGTTTTTTCCCCATCATTTCCATGGCCCAATGCTTAAAAACTATGGAACACCTGTGCGCCCAAAATGCACAATTCACCCCTACATGAGATCCCTGCTGGGTGTTGAATACAAAATGGGTAACTTCTGGAAGGTTTCACCTGTTCTGGTACTTTGGGGGCTATGTAAATGTGACAGGGCACCCACCAAAATCTCTGTTCCATAAGCCAAATAATACTCCCTCCCTTATACGCCCTGACATGTGCCCAAACAGCAGTTTACACCCACATGAAGGGTATTGCCGAACTTGGAAGAAATTCCATAACAAAATTTGGGGGGATTTTTTTCCAAGATTCCTTGTAAAAACATTTTAAGCTAAAATTGCAGATTGTTACAGCCTAACGCTACAAAAATTTATGAAGCACCTGTGGGGTATATATACTCACTACACCCTTGGATATATTCCTTATGGGGCGTAGTTTCCAATATGGGGTCTTTTTAGGAGTGTTTATTAAGTGTTAGCACCTTAGGGTGTCCGCAAACCTGAAATGGCACCTAAATAAAATCGTAATGAAAATGAGACGCTAGAGTCCGGTAGGTGCTCCTCCTATTCTGGGGCTTGTGGTTGAGCCAAATAGTGCACTAGGGCCACATGTCTCTGAACACAGCAGAATCTGGGGAATAATTATTAATTTGCATTTCCCTGATAACATCTACCATGTTCTTGTGAATAATCAAAAAAAATTGAAAATTCATTTGACTTTATTTTCACACACGTACATGATACAAGCAATGGGGCACATGTATTATTTGTAGTGTTGAGCGATTGCGTTGGCTATCGAATCGGTAGTCGATAGTC
>JAODAL010058599.1:0-21992 GCA_025379985.1 Phyllomedusa bahiana | reverse complement strand
TTACAAAATGTCCTTGAATAGCCCTAGTCCTAAACGACATCAGGTAAATGCCACGTGTACAAACCTATCCTATAGTAATTTATGTGCGAGTCACTATTTAACAAATGTAATGGTAGCCAATTAGGATGATAGCAGGATAATTGCTCTTCATTTAGTGTGAGCAAGAATATTTGATGTACTCATTTTGTTAATACTTGCATGATTAAAGCACCACACAGCATAGAAGTAAAAAAAAAAAAAAAAAAAAGTGCTGAATATTCCCCGTATTTTAGTTGTAAGATCAACAATTTGTGCTTCAGGACTGTGTTTTTTGCTGCAAATTTGTCTAGGATATTAGTGATAAAACACTAGATATGAGTAGCTTAGATGTAAAGCTCGGCTCTATGCTGAAAATCTTTCAAAATCAGATTTGTGCTAGGTTCACACAGCGTCTTTTTTGGGGGGGAAAAACTGCCCCTACAGTGTCCATTTGTTTTCAGTCCTAGATCGCAGACTACATTTTTACAGACACAAATTTCAGAAAAAAAACATAAATGCCTGTTACTACTTCTGTGCATATTATTAACAGGAGTCAGGACGCGTACTACCTCATCGAATGGGGCTAATCCACATCCTAAAATGCTGTAAAGTCTTTGTGCAGAACAAGTAAACTACTCTGCAGAAATACAAAGGTTTCACTCATGTTACTTAGTGTATTTTTGCTTTGGAGAAATAAGCTCTAGGAATTTAGCCTGAATGTTAAGTTAAATACACCTGTCAGATTAGCATCATAGTAAGGAGACCCTCTTAAACTGATGTAGATGGGGTCCGATTTTGTGACTTTTTTTTTTTTATTTTTTTAAACAAGATATCATGGCTGATTTGTTACTGTCTTATCCTTAGACAGTGATAACTTAAACTAGGCCTTCTAAAAGTGTGTCAGATTTATCATAGTTTTGTTATTGCATGAAACAAGTATTTTCAAACAAAGTTTTCTGTACCAAATATTGTTTTTCTATTGTATCAATTACAAAGGTCAGACTTTTCCTGTAGTTCTTGACCAAGTTTGCACACACTACAGCAGGGATTTTGGCCCACTCCTCCATACAGTTCTTCCCAGATCTTTCAGGTATCGGGGCGGTCGCTGGGCTACACTGATTTTCAGCTCACTTCAACGATTTTTGATTGGGTTCAGGTCTGTAGTCTGGCTAGGCCACTACAGGACATTGAAATGGTTCTTACGGAGCCACTCTTTAGTTGCCTGGCTGCGTGTTTCGGCTCATTGCCCTGCTGGAAGACCCAACCTTGACCCATCTTCAATATTTTTACTGAAAGAAGGAAGTTGTTGGCCAAAATCTCGTGATACATGGCCCCATCCATCCGCCCTTCAATATGGTACAGTAGTCCTGTCCCCTTTGCAAAAAAGCATTCTCAAAGTATGTTTCCACCCCCATGCTTGTTCTTGGGTTGTACTCCTCCTCCTTCTTCCTCCAAATACGGCAAGTGGAGTGAATACCAAAAAGTTCTATTTTGGTCTCTTCTGACCACATGCCTTTCTCCCAAGCCTTCTCTGGATCATCCAGATGGTCATTGGCGAACTTAAAACGGTCCTGAACTGTGCTGGTGTGAGCAGCGAGACCTTGCGTGTCCTGCGGGATTTTAATTCATGATAACGTAGTGTATTACTAATGGTAATCTTTGAGACCGTGGTCCCAGCTCTATTCAGGTCATTGATCAGGTCCTCCCGTATAGTTCTGGGCTGATTCATGACCTTTCTCAGAATCATCCTTAACTCACGAGGTGAGATCTTGCATGGAGCCACAGACCGGGGGAAGATTGACAGTCATCTTCTGTTTCTTCCATTTTTTAATAATTGCACCAACAGTTGTTGCCTTCTTACCAAGCTGCTTGCCTATTGTCCTATAGTACATCCCAGCCTTGTGTAGGTCTATAATTTTGTCCCTGGTGTCCTTAGACAGCTCTTTGTTCTTGACCATGGTGGAGAGGTTGGAATGTGATTGATTGTGTGTGGACAGGTGTCTTTTATACTGGTAACGAGTTCAAACAGGTTCAGTTAATACAGGTAATGAGTGCAGAGGGCTTCTAAAAGAAATACTAACCGATCTGTGAGAGCCAGAATTCTTGTTGGTCGGTAGGTTATCAAATACTTATGCAATAAAATGCAAGTTAATCATTTGAAAATCATAGTGTGATTTTCTGGATTTTTTTTTATTTTTTTTATTTTTTTTTTAGATTCGGTCTCTCACAGTTTAAGTGTACTTATGATAAAAATTATAGACCTCTCTATTCTATGTAGGGGGAAAACTTGCAAAACCGAAAATATATCATAGACTTATTTTCCCCACTGTGTGTGTGTACATACAATCTCTCTCAAAGATTTTGTGTGTGAATTAAAATGCTCCTTTTTTTCTATTGTATGTTGTGTATAACTAAGGTGGATATTAGGACATCAAGTCGTGGCAGTATTGGACAGTTCGTACATGTTAGGATCGTGCATTGAAAACAAGATTGTCTTAAAATATCTTGGGGTAACAAGCTGTAAGTTCAGATTCCTTGCAGCACCACTAGCGTTGCATGGAACCCATTCGAATTAATTGGTTGCATGTGTAAGGCAGGTTAAGACTGGTCCTCCAGAGTCAAGACCTGCTTTTTGTTACTGCAAGAAGTGAGTATAGTAATGGATGACACCAACCAGCCCCTCTTCTCCGACCATTGGGATTCCTTATAAGGATATGTTAAAATAGGGTTTCAGAGCTGGACAGTTCTTTTACAGCAGTTTTCCATTAATGTAATTTTTGACACATCCTTAATATAATATGTATTTGATCAGTGGGAACATAACTCTCCCACACCCTTGATAATCCGCTGCATAAAGAGATTTGGTTGTTTACCCCATCACAGAGCTGTACATCTATAGAAGGTCCTAGTATTACAGCTCAGTACCAGGCACAGCCACAACTGTCTTGTATGGATTTTCTTTTTAAATTATTGTAAAATGTTTGTTTAAGAAAGGAAAAAAAAAAGTCGTTGGTTATGATAAAGAGATATACATACATAGCCCTAGCTGTCACGTGACTGTGTGCACCAGATGGCGGTCACCTGTGTAGGGAAACTCATTAACATTCCATGTTCATACTTCTGGTATCAAGGCAAGAAAATGTGTCATGGACATGCACTACAATGTACTCTAGACATTACTGGTATAGCAGAATAATAAATACAAGGAATACAAAGGTTTCATTGTAGAGCTGGAGCACATACGAATTAAGTGCTTGATGGTTGTTTTGAAGGTTACACAAAGCATTTTGGTTTGTGGTATCTTTGGGGATCGATGGTTTGGGTTTTTTAAACAAAAAACACCAGCTGAAGGTAGAGTTTTTATCTTTTCATATTTCTTCTCTGTTGACTTCAATAGGCTTTTCAGAATACCTTCATAGACAGCTGGAGAAAACGCCTGTAGAAATAAGATTATAAACCAGCAGAGCTGTGAAAGATGCTTCAAATTTTAGAGAATCGTAAACCTTTTAACGAGCCCAAATAGACCCTGTCAGAACCTGCTTTGCTATTGTATTATTTTTGAATAATGATATTCTTTCCTTTTAGGGTTTAGGAAGTATTCTGCCTTCAAACCACAACGGCTCCATGCAAAATGTTAATGAATTTTGTCTGCTGCACTTGGCATTCCCATAGAAGTGAACGGAGAGAGTCGCACATACACAGCTACCTCTCCACTCTGCAACCGCCGCAGAATCGGACTCTACACTGAACTGCAATTTCCAATGTTTTGAGCATTTATCCAGTAAAGCAAAGTTAGGGTGCTTTCACACGGCAATGGACAAATACCGGTCGGTTTGTGTGCAATGCACATGGCTGCGGGGGGAGGGGGCTTTTCTCCGCGATGAGCGGAGAAAAGCCCTCCCCCTTCACATTCAATTGCACATATTCCGTCCGAAAACCTGACGGAAGAATGTGCATGTAGGCGGGTGGCCTGCAGGCGGAAAACCCCCCAAAAGCCCGGGAAAACCCTGCAGGGGGGGACTGCTCAGGGGTTTTCCATAGGAGCCCGTTGTGGCCTCGTTTGCGGCTGTTTTTTTTTTTTTTCAAAAGGGTTTCAAAACCGAAAAAGGGCCCTAAAAAAATTTGGCCGAAAACCCCGTTCCCCGGGGGACATCCCCTTTAGGGTTTTTACTGGGGATTTGGGATAGGAAATTTGCCCCCAGGGATTTTTTAAATTGGGCAGTTTTGGAGCTGGGGAAGGGAAAATTTTTCATTTTGAAAGGGGGACCATTAGCATTCACCTCATGGGGTTTTTTTTTGCCTTTTTCCTTGATCAAAAATGGGAAATTATAGGTTGAACTCAAGGGACCTGTGTTTTTTTTCCCAAAATTTATCTGTTTTTTAAAGTTTAAATTGTATTCATGTATCATAAATGTCCAGGAGAAATTTCCATTATTCGCATATTTTAAAGTATCGTTTGCAAAAGGGCAAGCCTTACCCATCAAACCCCCCTTTTGGGGACTTTCCCAAAACGGGGATTAATAAAAAACCCCAAAAAGAACCTTTTTGTCACCATTTGGCCCTCTTTTTTGAAAGTACCCCAGTAAAAAAAAACCACTTCAATATCTTTCCTTCCCCAACTGCAAATCCATAAAACTATCCAGGGATTAAGTCCAATGCTCAAAAAGGTATCTCTGGGCCCTTTATGTGGAACTGTGCAAAAGGCTTTGCTGTATTTCAGATATAATGTCACTGCAAATAATAACCCCTTTTTAAAAAAAAACATAATTTTACTAAAAAATTTGCTAAAAAAATTAATATCCAACCCCTTATATACTACCCTACAAACCTAGTTTTTTTACAGCACACTGGCACGGGTCCGTAGGGAGTAATCGCCCCCGACAAAAAGGGGCTCCGTTTAATACGGAAAAGTCACTACATGCGTGTTTTAAACACCTTTATACCCCAGTTTTTATCCCCGCAGGTAGCGTGAAATCTGTTTGAGCCCCGGGAAAACGGGCATAAATCATTACATCATGTAAAAACACGGGGAAATCGGGTTTATTAAAATTTTTTGCGGGGTCATTTAAAAGACAAAAAAGGGGACAGAGAAAAACCTTCCTGAAACCCTTTTCCTTGGGTCCAAAGCTTTGCTGGGAGGACTGGGGGTTTTCCATCGTCTTTATACCCCGGCAGCACTTAACTGTTTCGATTAAATTTATCCAATTTAATGGGGAAAAACATGGGGTTTGTAGTAATTGCTTGTAAAAAGCGTGTTTTTTTTCCCCAACAGCGTTTTAAAAATCCCCTGAGGGAAACCCTAATATATTACGGGGGAAATGCTGGGGATAGCGGGGATATAAAGGTTTTTATACACCATGTAGTGCCTTTCCCTTTTCCCTTTAAAAGGGGAAAAGCCGCTTTTTTTGTCGGGGGGGATTTATTTCCACGAGGGCCCAGTGCACAGGTGCTGTATCATTAGGTATGTGGGGTTTTAGTATATAGGGGTTGGGATATTAAAAATTTTACAATTAGAAAAAATTAAAAGTTTTAACAGGGATTTATTTGCATGACATTTTTGTTTAAATCCTCGTTCATATATTTAATTTTAAAGTATTTCTTGTTTTTTGGCCAGTTTTTTTAAGGGCCCTGTGGAAAAGGGGAAATGGCAAAAGGAAGGGCAAAGCATTGTTTCAGATGTTGGGAAGAGTAAAACCAAAAAGTGATTTTTCAGACTTGAGAGGGGTTTTTAAAAAACTTTTATAAACTTACCGATCCAATATAAAATTTCTTGGTGGGAGGCACAGCTTTAGACATTAAAATTGAATCACGTATTTTTCCCTAGGGATTTGGGAATCTATATAACACCTGCCTTTAAGATCACAGTCTGTTTCCCTTTTTTGGGTTTAGAGTGGGAAACAAACTAAAGGAAATTGGGTACAAAATTATGAAAATTTTAATTGAAAGGGAAAATAAAAACAAAAAAGTACCTCCAAAACGCAAAATTTAATCTATAGAAAAAGCATAAAAATTTTAGAGGGGACCCGATTTTTACCAGGAGAGAACAAAGTCTACAAAACTCTAAAAAAAATATCCCCCGAAGGGGCTAAAAGGGACGGGAAACCCTAAAAAAATATCTAAGGGACCTCCAAGAATTTAAAGAAGGGAAGCCTTAAACTTTTTAAAATTTTAAGCCCACCACCCCCAGAGAAGTATTTCATCTGAACCGAATCTTCAGATACCAAAAATCACAAACAAATACAAACTAGGGGGGAAAAATCAAAGGATAGATCTAGAAAATGGGGACCCCGCCAGAATTTTAGGAGGAAAAAAAGGGGATTTTTGGATTATTTTGCCCCCCTTTTTCCCTTTTGGGAACCCCAATTTCACCCCCCCTTTTTTAGAGGGATGGAGGGCCCCGCTTTTGGGGCCCGAACCAAACCCTCAGAAGTAACAACACCTATAACATTTAATAATTATTTTTAAAAGATAGGGCCAAAATAAGTAAATAGAGATTACAGAAATTTTACAAAAGGGGTTTGACTTTTGTTAACCCCCCCACCAAGTATATGATTTTTCATGGAAACAAAGATGTTTCATCTATTTGGCTAAGCTCAAAAGGGGATAAATTTTTTAAAAACAAAGATAGATCGAAAAAGCCAAAATTGGGGGGTCAAAACACCGGGGCGGAAAAGGTTTTTACGCACTCTTGTGGGCCCTTATGGAGGAGGAAAGAAAAATTAAAAAGGGGCAAACTAATTTGAAGTTTTTAAATTTGAAGAATGCCCCCGAGTCAGCCGGGGTAACACATTTAAAAATTTATTTATTTTTAAAATTTGTCCCCAAAAAAAACTTCGTGATTTTAGGGGAACAGAGTTTTCCATTCCACAATAATCTTTAATAGGAGGAATTAGAAGCGTTGCCCGCACTGGAAAGAGATAATCTATTATCATCAAACCCCCGATAAAGGGGGGGGAAAAAAAGTCCCTTTTTTAAAATTTATGACATGTAAAACAGATGTTTAAAGAAACTATTTAAAGGGCAAAAAGGTATTATTATATCTTACCTTTTGGTCCAACAACGCCTTCCATAGAAAATTTGAGAGGGTACTCGTGGAGGGGGTTTTGAAATGGGTCTTTATTCACAAACAAAATTTAAATTTTTTGGGTGCCTTTTTTTTTAAACCCCAAAAATACCGAAATTTTTTTCTCGATCCCTAAGATTTCCCCCAAGGGGTTTTACCCCCCCTTAAAAAGGTTAACCCCTTGTTTTTGGGGTGGGATCAAATTTCCCAAAAAAGTAGGGATCAAAATTGATAAATCTTTAAAAGGGGTTTGTTTAAAAACATTGCCCTTTTTACAAAAGAGATACTTCAATCTTTTTTGGGAGATTAGAAGGGAAACAGGTTAATTAAAAAATTTCTATTTTGGGGTCCAAAGATGTTGAAAACCATACATTTAAAATTCCACTGGGAAACAAAGGTAGGGTTGAATATTTTTTGTCCACAATAATTTTAAATTTTTGGCTTTACAATGCTTTTTGTATTAACACTTTTATTTGTTTCTAAAGGCATTAATTAAATTTTTCTTTTTCAACAAGACCTTTCCCCCCTCCCGGGGGACCGGCCCAATTTGGGGAGCCCTTCGCCCCCCGCATATGCAAACCTGTTTCCCGGGCTGGGGGAGGCTACCTTGATAACTCAACCGGGGAGGGTGATTAAAAGGCCCCCCCCCCCGATATTATTTTGGGGGGGGTACTTTGATGACATCATATTCTCTGGGAAGGCAAAATGTCATTTTTGGGGGGGTTTTTTTGGGACAAAACCAAAAAAAAAAAATGTCGGTATGCACTTACCCCAAATTTTAAAAAGCAGGTGGGGGAGAAGTTTACCTTTTTTGGATGTGCCCCATTATCAAAGGGGTCCCGAATGGGAACATTTATTTCAGAAAATATATAGGAAACCCACAGCAACTTTAAAATTTTTTTACACTGGAGAAAATTTTCCATCCCCTTACCCTTCAAAAGGGAATACCGAAAGGTCCCAAATTTTTTAGAGTTAAGAAAATTGCTCCAGAGAAGAGGATTTTTGGAGACAGTCAGGGGTTTTTTTAGAGAGAATTTTTTCAAACGAGGATATCCAAAAAAAGTCCCGGAAACCCGCCTTTAGGGATGCACAAAAACAAAATGGGAAAAATCTTTACAGGGTAACCCCCGGTAGAAAAGAGAAACCCCCAAGCACGTAGTTCAACCCTTTTATGGGTAGAAATTTAAAAAGTAATTTAATACCTCAAAAAATATTGGGGGGATCTTTATGGGTTTACCAGGATTTTGAAAGGAAAATTTTTCCTTCAACCCCCCTCGATAAAAACCCATTTGGAAGGGTAGATCCAAACAAAGGGTTGGGCTTTGGGCCCCAAAAGCCAAATATAAAACCAATAACCCCCTCCCAACCCTGGTTAGAAAGGGGGAAAAAGGGGGTGGGTATGTTTAAATGTGGGGGGGAATGTGTAGCCTGCCCAAAATGTACAACAAACCAAGTCCTTTTCAATGCCTCAAATGGGGAAAACAAATTTTTTATCCCTTTTTGCCAATTGTAAAGGGCAGAAGAAAGGGAGTATTTAATGTGTATAAGCCCCTTCCCACCCCAATTATATTGGGAAAAAAAAAAGAAGAAAAATTCAAAAGAAGGGGGGGCGAACATTGGGGGGAAATACAAATAGAAGAGAACAAACCAAAACTCGAATTGGGGGGGAACCCTCATTAAAGGCGAAGGGGGGAAACTCTGCGCTTTTTTGGGGTTTTTTGAATTGTAAACCATTCCCCAGAGGGGGAGAAGGGGACAAACGAAATTTTTGTGAAGGAGGCCCCGTGGTTTACCGTATGGATTCTGGGTTTAACCAAAGGGGCCCCCCCCCAAATGAGACTTTGCAATTCGGTTTTTTTTATTGGGAAAAGACTCTACTTTTTATCTTTTCACATTTCTTTTTTTTTAGTTCGCAATCTTTACAGGGACCACTATTGATTCTTTAAGGGTTGACCTATGAATATTTTATCAGTATATATTTTTAAATTTTTTCATCATATTTCATTGATTGCCTAAAGATTTAATTTTTTGTCAGCTTGAGGGAAAAGGGAAATTTTTTTACCCCCCCTTTTGTTTTTTTCTTGGCTCCCTCTCTAAACCCGTATCAAACCATTTTAATTTCTAGGTATTTTTTTTGAAATCATTTTACAATTTTTTCCGCCCCATTAGCCTTTTTCCTTATTTCTTCATGGCCCGAAAGAAATTTACGTTTTTAAAGGGTAAATTTTACCCAAACCTTTTTATGTGTGGGGGTGTTAGGGCAGTAAAATCGGTTGGGAGTACACCCCGAATTCTAAGGTAACTGGGGTTATAAAAAGCGCTGATCCGGGGAAAATTTTGGTTTGGGGGAAAGGGGATCTTTGCTCCCTGACATGCCATGTACTATTTTGAAAGCCCGGGGCCGCGGTGGTTTTAGCCCGGGTTTCGGCATATGCCCCAGTGTCGATTTTCCCGGGCCCTTCTAATCAAAGTTGACATGGCAAACCACCCTTTCCGGGGTATGCCAGCAAATATCCCGGGGGCCCGGGCCCGGGTAAAACATGACAGTGAAATCGCAATGAGAAACCGGAAACGGGCTTTTAAAACAAAAACAACTATGTGAAACATTTGGGGGGAAACTGTATTTATCCGATTTTCGGGGGCATTTAAAGGGGGCCCTTTTAAAGGGGCAAGAAATCCTTCTCTGTATCCCCCTTTTTTCTTGGGTGCCCCAATGCTAAGGGGCTGGGGGGATTCATCTTTGTTAAACCCGGGGACACTTAAACTAAGTATCGATTCATTTAACCAACTTGAATTGGGGAATTTCATTTTTTTAAGGGAAAAGCGTTGTATATAGCGTTTCTTTTTTCCCCACGAAATTTAAAAAACCCCTGATGAAAACCCCAATATAAATACGGGGGAAAACCTCGGGGTAGCTGGGATATAAAGGGTTTATAACCCCCGTAGGGGCATTGCCCGTCATTAAACGGAAACCGCTCTTTTTTTGGGGGGGATTTCTCCACGGCGGGAAATGCACAGTGTGTGAAAAAATCTAGGTATGGTTTGTTGGGAGTATTTTGGGGGTTTGGATATTTTAAAATTTTACAATTCCGTAAAAGTTTGTTTTTTAAAAAAAGGGTTTATTATTTTCAATGACATTGTTTGTTTTAAAACCCCTGTTTATAATTTTATTTTTTAAATATTTCTTGAAAATTTTAGAAAATCCACCCATTCGCTTCAGCCAATACTTTTGTGACATAGACAAATCAATAGGATTAAATTTGACCCGATTTACCCTTGGTAAATCCATGTTGGTTTGTAGGTGATTAATTATCCTCCTCTTCAGTTAAGTCTCCGTTACTTTTACTGCTACAAATGTCGAGCTAAGGCTAGATACACACCACGTTTTTTGGTATCTGTTTAGCGTGTATGCTGGTAAAGCTCCTAATTGATATGCTAAATGTTTCCATAGGATTAAATGACCCAACCAAGGCCAAATTTGTGTTCTTTTGGCCTCCATTTGGCCGGTATACATCTACACACTGCCCAAAAAAGTATGGACTAGGGAAGAAGCCAATGTTATTATATACAAGACATTCAGTAAAAATGTATACGTTAAACATAGACGTTTTTATTTATTTTTACAGTGGGAACCTATGGATGCAAATATTTGGCATCTGTTTAACATATTCAGTCTGACATTTATGTCAGACTGAAGCAAGAAACCTGGTGTGTACCTAGCCTTACTGGTCTTAAATTAACATTTTCCTTTCCACTATACTTCTTGTAAATGTAATTAACATTTGGCCATTCTCCATCATAAGGACCATTACCAGTTAGAAGGAACTGGTAAAACTAATCAGGGCACAGGAATCAGAAACTGGAATCCTTTAATGACTTTGGGGGTGGATGCCACCTGAACCCATAGTTTTATTTAAGAGCACCTTCAACTGGGGCAGATCTGCTCCAGATTTTGCAGTGGATTTATTGTGGATTTTTCAACTTCAGTGGAAGGAGGAAAAATCTGAGCTAAAATCTGCAGAAAAACCTTGCCTGAAGGTTTCGCCTCTTCCCATTTAGGTCAGCGTAGAAAAATCTGGCTGTCTGTCTCTGCTTATCTAATGTGTGGGGCAGACATATCGTAGTCCTCTCCAATTCCGGGACCTTCAGGAAAAATTCAACTAAGGATCCTCTCTATATCTAGTATCTTCTGAGGGTGATTTCACACGGTGTTTTTGATGTGTTTTTTCAATGCGTTTTTGTGCAGGAAGGCACAGCAATTAATGCTGTACATTGCTGCACAAAAATCTTAGCAAAAATCGCAGTAATTACCGCGATTTTTGTGCCACAATGTACAGAATTAATTGCTGTGCCTTCCTGCACAAAAACACATTGAAAAATGCATCAAAAACGCACCGTGTGAAAGCACCCTGAGAGTGACTAGCAACGATTTATGATTGTACTATTTATGTAAACATCATGTTGGTTACCGTTTGCGGAAATATATAATACATGGGACACTATTTGTCACTTTGTATGGACATTATCTACATGGTGGTTTTGCTGACGTTATCTGTATAACATTAGTAGGTCATTTGAAATGGCTGAATCGCAATACAGCAATGTATTTCAATAATGAACTCTTACATACTATGAGGGGGAAATGCATTGGAAGGAATACTGCTTTTGAATATTGTGAGAAATACTTTCTGATTCATCTAGTGTTTGATATATGCTTGGTATAAACTTTGTATAACATGTGATGGTTATATGAATTTATCCTTACTATAGAGAGGATCTTCCTTGTTTTGAGATTATAGGGGTTGTCTCACTACATTAATTCATCTTACCTCAGTCCTGTTTTCTTGGTTTCATTTTGAATTCAGGAGCGTGTTTACTGGCTTCCACTAGGCTGCAGAAGAAGCCAGGTCTGTAGCTATAGCAACCAGTGCTGGCAGCCTATCAGGAGAGATTGAACAGGTCTGTAGCTATAGTGACCTGAGAAGCTGATGCAGTCCACACAAGAGAGGATATCTCAGAATAGGTAGGATACAGTTAATGGACATATATTACAAAGTGACTTGTTTTTGTAAGATCTTTAACATAAAAAGCAAGAGACAACCCCATTTAAGCTATAGTAATAACTGCATTTTTTTATAACAATAGTCTATCCTTGTGCATTTCATAGGGGTTTTGTAGGGCTTTGGCAAAGGTTAGGTACATTTATGGGAATCCACCGGCAATCTTGCAGAATCCTGTGGAATATACAACATGTATAGACCACAGCACAGATTTTTTTTTATTTTTTCTATTGCCGTCTATGTAGCACAGGGCACCGTGACGTCGTTTTTTGGCGGATTCAAAATACCGAATCCGACGGAAAACCTGTGCTGTGTAGACCTAGTCTTACAAGTAGATCACATAGGTTTCTGTCAGGGTTCTCTCTTCCTTTTTTTTTTTTTTTCCCACTGCTAGAATAGCTCTGTAAAATATACTATTGTTGCTGGTAGAAAGCAAAAGGAACCTCATGGAACAGGAAAATGCAACTGGGGACAGAACCTTACTGGTAATTTAGTGACCTCATGATCAAAGGAAGTGTGCTCCTAAAGCAAACCAGACTGTGGTTATTTTAACTTGAAGATTCCTTCAGATCAGTATTGCATACTGGAAACCATTGTAAGCGATGCATGCCCACATTAGAACAGTGCACTATAGAGGTTAATCAAAGGAAATGCCTGGCTACTCCACCTTCCTGTAGAGTGACCCTTCAGTGTTAATCTGTTAGGCCTTCTAATGTAGCGAGACAGTGTGTAGGATCCGCCTGCACATGTATTGTCTGCTGCATGTGGGTTGCTGGCCTTTCATAGGAGGGCTTTGCTGTTCTGTGCAGCAAGTCTTTAACTCGTTCAGTACTTTGTGCAGTGTAACAAAATTTAGTTTATTTTTTTGGGGGGTGACATATGACAGTTTTCTTACGTTAACAGAAGTGTTCTATTTTCTATTCACATTTATTCCTCCATCTATTTTATGTTTATGCTAACATTTCTTTTTCCTGTGGACTTGTGCTAGAAAAATCTGCCGAAAATACAGTTTTCTGCATTTAAATTGACCGTCGCTGTCTTTTAAAGGGTTATTCTCATTCCACTGATTTTAGTTTTAAACATGTAGGCAAATGTATATAAAGATTATTACTAAATACATTGCTTTTCTAATTTTGCTCCCTGTTAGAGTAGTGTGTACACAAGATTCCCTAAGTTACTGTCCACTTCTCTCTGCTTTAGGGGCCGTTTACACGGAAGTGGACAAATACCGTCCGGTTTGCGGCGGGGATTTGTTCCCGGGTTTTTCGGCCGTCCCCACGGCCGCGGGGGGGGACAGCTTTTCTTCACGATGAGCGGAGAACAGCCCTCCCCCTCCCTTGACAGCGACAGTTCCTTTCCGGAAACCGGAGGAAGATTGTGCATGTTCAATGTTTTGTCGCCGGTCCCCCGGCAACAAAAACCGCCCGGGCGGAAAACCCGTGCAGAGCACAGGTTTACCATAGAGCACAATTGAGCTCAGTTTCGGCCGGTTTTTTTAGGCGGTCTGCAAACCGCAAAAACCGGCTGAAAAACCGGCCGAAAACCCTTGCCGTGGGGACATGCCCTTAGAGTCCTGGCTGGCTGGTGACTTCACTCCCTGATGTCTTATCTACAGCACAGAGTTTGTTTTTTCTGACAAACTTTAATCCTCTAGGGGCCGTTCACACGGCTTATTTGGCCGCGGATTGGCGCCGTACTGCGTGCCGCATTTGCGCTGCAGTACGGCTCCAAAACCGTCGCAGTAATTACGGGAATCCACAGTTCTCATAGAGAACGTGGATTCCGTCGCTCCTCGGCGAATCGCCGGGCGGGGAGAAAGTGACCTGCACATTATCCAGGCCAATCGCGCCGGGATATGCAGTTATGGGCCGGCCGCAATTCGGCTTAATAAGCCGTGTGAACCGGGGCTTAGAGTTCTGTAGCCTTCATGGCCTGCTGTTTAAAACCCCTTCACTACCAATGTCTAACAGTCTCAGGAGGAATAGTAGAGCTGATATGTCTGAAGCTAGCTGTGAAGCAGCAGGTTGAGAACACTTCTTTAAAGGTGTTGTCTCACTACAAAGATTGTGTTTTATGTTAAAGATCTTTCAATAAACAAGTCACTTTGCAATATATGTCCATTTACAGCATCCTACCTATTCTGAGATATCTCCTCTTGTATGGGCTGCATCAGCTCATCAGGTGGCTATAGTTACAGACCTGTTCAATCTCTCATGATAGGCTGCCAGCACTGGTTGCTATAACTACAGACCTGGCTTCTACTGCAACCCAGTGTAAGCCAGTAAACACGCCCCTGAATTCAAAATGAAACCAAGAAATCAGGACTGAAGTAAAATGAATTAATGTAGTGAAACAACCCCTTTAAAGCAGAGTTCAAACAACCGTCAACTTCATAGATGCAGTTTTTGGTGCACAGGCAAATATACTGGCCTACAGTTTTAGGCTAGTACATTATAAAGAAATTTTAAAATTTAGTATATTGAATACAAAAAACTAAAGTCTTTAAATACAAGTTTTAAGACACAAAATGAATACTCACAGCACAATACAATTATGCCATTCAGGGTCAATATATGCCATAAAAAATATATATACATTGAAAATATTTTTTCTCTGACAAAATAAAAATGTTCATAAATTTAAATGCTGATGTATGGTCCAGTCATGAATTGGTAAAGATATTTAGGTTTAAAATTCAAAAGCTGTTTATTGGTTTAGTAAAAAAAAAAATTATAGAGAACTTTATTCCTTTAGACATCGCTTGTTACAAGAGACAAATGTTGGTGTGTGTTCGTTTTGTGAGGGCATGTGTGTTGAGACAGTTTGTCAGTATTTACTCTTCTGTGTAGCCAACCAGGGTCGAGTCCTTCCAATAAACAGGCCTATTTCACAACAGGGTTCATAAGCTGTATGTATTTACAGGCCATTTGCTTAAGAAATACAAGGAGCAGAGTTGTCAAGTAATGAAAACACAACCTCTCTTGTAGCTGTCATTATTTTGCATGAATATTTTCATAGTGTCATCCCACATGTATGAAGCACTTACATATAGGCCAGATGTTTGTTTTTCTCCACTATTCTGTATCAGTTTCCAGTACTGATGTCATGGCATTAGTATGCTGATACTTTGTAGCAGTGTTTCCTCCTACGAGTATTCATTTTGTTTCCAGTGCAGTCACATTTGGAAATGTTCTGCCTCACATTGGTGTACTGTGTGTTTAGACTATTCCATACTTCCAGTGACTGTAATGTGCAATGATTATTGAAGACTAGGCCGTTACTTTTTAAATGAACATGGTAAATTAGGATCCACCTAGTAAAACTGTTAAGCCTCATGGATCTGCTGACACACAGCACTTTTTATTACAGAGCAACACGTATGCCGTGTAAAAAAATGTGCGCCTCGGCTAAAAGTACTGTTTTTGGGGCAGAATACCCCTGTATTACGACATTGTGTGTTTGTAATGTCAGTAACAACCCATCCAATATATACAAAGAAATCAAACCATAGATGTCCATAAATCAAGCTATGTGTAATCATGACAAATGACACAGGAAAAAGTATTGAACACGCTTACTGAAATGTATTGTATACAAAAACCTTTGTTGATGACAATTTCAAGATGCTTCCTGTATCGAGAAACTAGTCGCATGCGTTGCTCAGGTGGGATTTTGGCCCATTCTTCCAATGTCCACTGGGCGCCTTCTATGAATTCTGAGCTTTAGTTCCTTCCATAGATATTTCAATTGGATTTAGATGATTGGTTGGGCTATGCTAGCTGCTTTTATTTTCTTTCTCTGAAACCAATTGAGAGTTTTCTTGGCTGTGTGTTTGGGATCAGTGTCTTGCTGAAATGTCACCCAAACCCTTTCCTTTTTTTTTTTTGTGTTTCATCTTTTCACCATCATCCTGGTAGGTGGCAGCAGATTTTTATCAATAATGTCTTGGTACATTTGTCCATTCATCCTTCCTTCAATTATATGAAGTTTGCCGGTGTCACATGCTGAAAAACAGCCCCACGCCATGATGTTCCCACCTCTAAACGTCACTGTTGGTATGGTGTTTTGGGGGTGATATGCGGTGCTTTTTGGACTTCAAACATGATGTATATTATGATATCCAAAGAGTTCAATTTTGGTGTCATCTGACCAGACTATATAGTCTCCTAGTATTTAACAGGCTTGTCTAGGTGTTTTTGAGCAAACTTTAAACGCACTTGAACATGCTATTTTTTTTAGCCATCTTCGTGGTGAGCACGCATACAGGCCATGGAGGCTGAGTGCATTACTTATTGTTTTTTGGTTTTTTTTGTTTAATTTAAGCAGTTGTACCTGCTGAATTCAGGTCTTTCTGTAGCTCTCCATACATGGCTTTTGGCTCTTGGACAACTCGGCTTCAGCTCATTCTTGTCACTCTTCTGTCTGAAATCGTAAGGGGAGCACCAGGTCATGGCTGGTTTATGGTGAAATGATGTTCTTTCCACTTCCGGACCATGGGCCCAACAGTGCGTACAGTAACCTTCAGTAATTTAAAAATTCTTCTGTAACCAGTGGCATCATAATGTTTTGAAACAATAAGGTTGTGTAGGTCTTAAGACAGCTTGCTGGTTTTACCCATCTTGAGATGTTTCTTGTGTGGCACTTGGATAGCACCTTGATAATGAGACACTTATTTTATAGACCTTAAGTTGAACCAGCTAATATTATTTGTCACCAAGTGGCAGAACTGATTTCAGCTGGTTTAATGACTTTCCACGGCTTTTTGCACTTCTCTTTCTTTACATGTTCAATATCTTTTTTCCCGGGAGTTTTTTTTTTATACTTATTTCCCCCAAAATGTAAGTAGATTTTTTCAAAAACCCCAGACTTCTATGGGTGTCTTACCAGATCTCATACAACTTGGAAGTTGTACGGAGCTGTAATAAGGTTCTAGTGGCCACTAATGTGTGGGTCAGAGTGGAGTAGTTTTTACACAGTGTTGAGGGAAATTTTGTCTTTTGGAATGAGCCCTATTGTTTAAATTTTGTGTTTTATGTTAAACATTTTTAGAATTTTTTTTTTTTTTTTTTTTACCTTTTTCATGTAACTATTTAAAAAGAAAATACTGAAATCTGGCAGTTTTCGCTTTGGCCTCTAAGGGCTTGTTCACACGGCGTTTTGGATCCTTTTTTTACGGATCCGTTTTTGACAGTTGAAAAGCGCATCCGGAAATGTTCCAAAAAACGCAGCATTTTGATACTTTATTTGGATTTTTTCCAATGTTTTCACTTGCTTTTTTTACGCACCCCGCCTTACGGAGTTTTTTTATACAAAAGTTCTCTCTCTCTCTCTCCCCCCAACTCCGATCGGCTGCCGCTGCCCCGCAACTCCGATCGGCTCCCCGCGCCCCCCAAACTCCCGATGGGGCTGCCGCGCCCCCGCAACTCCGCGGCTGCCGCTGCCCCGCAACTCCGATCGGCTGCCGCTGCCCCGCGCCTCCGATCGGCTGCCGCTGCCCCGCGCCTCCGATCGGCTGCCGCTGCCCCGCCCCTCCGATCGGCTGCCCCGCCCCTCCGATCGGCTGCCCCGCCCCTCCGATCGGCTGCCCCCCCTTTTGGGACGGCGCCCCCCCCCTCCGTCGGCTGCCCCCTGCCTCGCCCCTCCCGATCGGCTGCCGCGCCTCGCCCCTCCGACGGCCCCCCTTTCCCCTCCCCCCTCCGATCGGCGCCCGCTGCCTGCCCCCCCCGATCGCGCCGTTCCCCCTCGCCCCCCCGATGGGCTGGCCCGCTTGCTCGCCCCTCCGATCGGCTGCCCCTGCCCCGCCCCTCCGCTTTCAGGATGCAAAGCGCAGCTGATACGTGCCCAGAGTGTGGAGCCTGTCCAAAAGCGCACTCCATTATCTCCTGTGGGCTTCACTTGCTAAACCGAAGGAATTGACATTTCATTCTTAAAGGGATCCAAAAGCGCAGGGGAAACCCCAAAAGCGCTCGCCGATCTCCCGTGGAACACGATGACTTTTGCCATTGAACTCAATGTTAAACACACTGACAATTGTTAGATCCGTTTTGCGGATCCGTACAGCGGATCCGTAAAACGGATCACGAAAACGTCGTGTGAACAAGCCCTAAGTCTTGTCTTATAGATTGACACTTACTGTTTTACATCTATTACTTTTCAGCAGTCTCTTCATTATCATAAAAAGCAGGATTGCAATGAAAAGTGACATTCATGTATGGCTAACACTCACTATAGGTTGCATCTCACCCTTTCCCATATTACAGAGCATGCCTTAAATTCTCCCAGAGAAGTCACTGAGTCCGCTCCTTTTCACAGGCTCCTTTGTCCATGTAACTGCAGTAAAGCATCTCTCTATATTCCCGATTAAAGCAGGATACAGAATAAAAAAAATATGCAGTCGGAAAATAAAAACTGTTAAAGAAAAAAAACATAGGATCATAAAGATTAGCTTTCAGCCTGTAGGGAACATTAAATCAAGACTTTTTCCAAGTTCATTAGTCTTTTGATATTACCTTGGTTAGGAGAGATTTTATCTGTTCTGAGTACAAACAGGTTTTTCTGGTTACTGTTCTACTCTCTCTGCTCTTTTTCTTATCCGAGAGCAGGAAGTAATGTCACAAGGACGGGCTGAAGCTTAATAAGAGTTGATCTCTAACAAACAAAGGAGATTAAGTACTTTTGATTGCTTACTTTGAGCTCTGTAGTTCTCGGCTCTATAGATGACATCTCCTGCAGTCATTAGAAGAGCTGGCAATATGGAGTTGATATACTAATCACTGTTAGAGAACCACCCACAGTCTAGTCAGGAAGAGTGATGAACTGTGAATCTGAAGCTGCGGGGGCTCGCGAAACAGAAAAGAAGAGAAAAAACCCTTTTTAAATCTTGCTTGCAAGCAAAGATGACCTATGATTCCTCAATGGTAGGCTGAGTTGGGTATATTTGGGATCATGATGTGTAAGTGGAGGGTCTTAACCCGTGTGCTGTAGTTGGGCGAGACCACACGTAAATTTTGGCTCAAAGCTGCCCCTGTTTTTCTCCAGTAGGGTGTTCTTTGAAAGTTTTTTCCCTGGAAGGGAGCCCTAATTGTTTCGGTGACTTTCAAGTCAACTGGGGCTCTGGTAGGCCATACAACCATACAGGGGTTGTACTATCATCAAGGTTACACACAAAACATTAAATAACCGTTATGTTAAATATTATGTCAGAGAAAAATAACCCTCACATCACCTTTTCTCCCTGCCCCTATATCCCACTCCCCCACTCCATGACAATTAGTATGTGGAGGTTCTCAGTAGTAAAAACTGGGCATGCTCCACCAGATAAGGCAGGGGTGTCAAACTCCTTTTCACCGGGGGCCACTCTCCTCACGGCGTCCTCAAAGGGGTACATAAATTTTTGAAAGTGTAAATGGGAATTTTATTGTTACATTTTTACAGTATTGCTACCAAATTAGCCCTTTAGGGGAACCAGGAAGAATATATTGCCCCCCCCCCTAGGGGGGTTTTTGGTACATATGAAACCCATACGGGAGATGGGGGGGATAAAGCCCCCCTGTAGATGAGTTATATCTGCCCATGTAGGTAGATAGGTATTTTTTCGCCCTGTAGCCAGGTGGAGATGCCCCATGTAGCCAGGGAGATGCCCCCTGCAGCTAATAAATATAAAATAAAAAAAGGTACTCACCTGTCCTGCAGCAGGCCAGGGCCGGGAGTGGGTATGACCAAGGAGAAATGGGTTTCAGGGGGGTGGGGAAACGTGCGTCACACCCCCCGTGACCCGTATGTATTTTAGTGTCAACCCAAGTTTTACATGAAAGGTCGAGGGGAAACGATCCCTCCTGCCTTCTCCCTGTACCCCGCAGGCACCAAGTTGAGTGCTGCTGACTTTTGCAGGGGGTGCCCCCTGCAGCTAATAAATATAAAAAAAAAAAAAGGTACCACCTGTCCTGCAACGGCCAGGGCCCGGGAGCGGTGTACGACCAAGGAACATAAACGTTTTCAGGGGGCGTGAGGGAAGCGGGCGTCAACCCCCTGTGACGTCGTATTTTGTACGTGCTCACCGAAGTTCCCCCCTGCCTTCCCTGCACCCGCAGTTTTCACCGAGTGTGTAGCTGCGGACTGCTGCTGGCCCTGGTAAAACGCCGTGTGGATCAGAAGCGCGGGGGGGCCGCAAAACACAAGGCATCGGGCCGGATTTGGACCGTGGGCCTTGTGTTTGACACCTGCGAGATGAGGGAAAAAGCATCAGATAATGTAACTACTAACAAGGTTTCTAAGTTATTTTTTATCAGGCTATGTAAGTAGGAGTGTTGTATAAACACTGCTCATTGGTGATGAGTACAATGTTTTGGCAATATCTTCAGGATATCATCTCTATTGTGGTACAACCCCTTTAGACAAGTGTGCTTGACTGTACTTGAACCTTTATAAAATAAATGGAGAGAGCTGGGTACATACTGCCACCGATCTGTTTGCTGGCAATAACTAGGGCAGTGGGTAAGGAAACCCATTCAAGAGAAGAGTGGGTCCAAGAGATTGGACCTGCATCTGTTAGTTATTGAGGGTTTGTCTGGAGTTCAAAAAACCAGACAGGGAAAACCCCTTTAAGCTGGGAAAGCCCCAAAAGGTTTATGGTTTAGAGTTTTCGGCATGTGGTTTGTAGGGTCAAAGACCTATTTACAACATAAAGGCATTTTGTATCTAGTGGTGACAGTCAAATGCAATACTATAGCTACCGCTTTTGGCTGCATTTTTTTGTGGTTTTCATGATCTATGTTTGTTGTCAGCAAATGGGTTTGAAACGTCATATACAAGCATATGGCTCAATAAGTGTATTTAAGCCCTTTCATTAGCCAGTTCATGATCAGGCACCTTTTACATTTCTTTTTGTTGCATGCAGGCTTGAAAACTATAATTCTTACGTGTGGTCTTTTTTTTTTTTTGCTTCCCCTGTCCATGAGGCTTTTGTCTTGTGTACTAAAGTTCCAAAATAATGCATTTATCAAATTTCTTCCCCCTTACAGTAAGGTAATTTTTATGTAGGTAATCTATAGTTTTAGCCAACTTCTTTTACCCCCCCACCCCCTCCCCAATTAGGTAAAAAGAGCTTTTGGGTGGCAATTGTTTGAAAACAATTCCCCTGGAACTGATGCTGACCGATTAATCGGGGGTATAAGGGGGAATACAGCCCCCAGCTCCCACCTCAGCGCTTATTTGGGTCTGCTAGGGGTGAAATCGGGAAGCATCAAGGATTTCCTACTCATTGAGTGCCTTGTAGATCATAATTTTGATTTGGCTTTTCCCTCCTGCATTTCTGAGCAGTTGCATACTCTACAACAGGGGAGAGGATCCTTTTTTTTATGCAAAGGGCAATTTGGATATTTATAACATTATTAGATGGCCATACAAAATTATCAACTTTTAAAATTGGACTCCCTAATATGATGTCTAGCACGGCTTTTCCTCCTGACTCGCCTTCATCCCAGTTCTGGCTCTGTGGTGTCTCTTCTTGGTCTTCCATTTTCTTCCTAGCTTTGGCCAGACGGGACTTCATTGCTGCAGCTGCTGATTAGCAGTAATGGTCACGTGCCAGTGCCTTACATCACTGTTTGGAAGTGAACAGCTCTTAAAAGGGTTTTGCCACAATCTCATTTCATACCTCCTGCATCCGGCTCTTCAACTCTGTGTGCTCAGAAGGGGGCGTGTGTGATGTGTTTGAATTGCATATCATGTGACCCAGCAGGATGACATCACCAGGCCTTTACTCTTAAAGTCAAAGAAGGTCTGTTTTTTTACAGAGGACGTAGCTCACTGTGGCTTAGAGGGAATGCTTTTTACCTCCCGACACAAGGGGC
>JAODAL010058598.1:0-21993 GCA_025379985.1 Phyllomedusa bahiana | reverse complement strand
TGTGCCTCAAATTGTTTAGAAATGAGTAACCGTTCAAGAAGGATGAATACTTTTGCCCACTCTATCTATCTATCTATCTATCTATCTATCTATCTATCTATCTATCTATCTATCTATCTATCTGTCTGTCTGTCTGTCTGTCTGTCTGTCTATCTATCTATCATCTACCTATTTTCTTCTTCATATACACTGCTCAACAAAATAAAGGCAACAGTAAAATACCACATCTTAGATCTCAATGAATGAAATATTCTAGTTGCAATTCTTCATTACATAGTGGAATGCATTGAGAACAATAAATCATAAAATTGATCAATGAAAATCAAAATTAATATCCAATTGAGGTCTAGGTTTGGAATGATACTCAAAATCAAAGGGGAAAATCTCATTTCAGACTGATTCAACCTCAATGTAAATACCTCAAGACAAGGAAATAAGGCTCAGTAGTGTGTATGGCCTCCATGTGCCTGTATGACCTCCTTACAATGCCTGGACATGCACCTGATGAAGTGGCGGATATTCTTTTGAGGAATCTCCTTCCAGACCTGGTTTAAACCCATCAGTCAACTCCTGGACAGTTTGTAGTGCAATGAAATGCGGTGGATGAAATGAGACATGATGTCCCAGATGTTGAATTGGATTCAGGTCAGGGGAATAGCAGGCCAGTCCATCAATACCTTCATCATGGAGGAACTGCTGACACACTTCAGCCACATGAGGCCTAGCATTGTCATGCATCAGGGGGAACTCAGAGCCCACTGCACCTGCATATGGTCTAACAATGGTCTGAGGATCTCATCCAGGTACCTAAGGGCAGTCAGGGTACCTCTCTTTAGCACATGGAGAGTGTTGCAGCCATCCAAAGAAATGCCTCCCTACACCATTACTGACCCACTGACAAACCGGTCATGCTGGAGCATGTTGCACACAGTAGAACTTTCTCCACGGCATCTCCAGTCTTTGTCACATCTGTCTCATGTGTATAGTGTGAACCTGCTCTCAGCCGTGAAGAGCACAGGGTTCCAATGTTAAATCTGCCAGTCTTGGTGTTCTCTGGCAAATGCCAATTGCCCTGCACGGTGTTGGTTTGTAAGCACAACACCGACTTGTGGACGTTGGGCCTTTATACCATCCTCATGAAGTCTGTTAGCGGTCCTGCTGTTGGGTTGTTGCCCTCCTATGGGCCCCTCCACATCTTCTGTTGTTCTGGCCTGTCTCCTGGTATCTGCTCCATACTCTGGACAGTGTGCTGAGAGACACAGCTAACCTTCCTGCCACAGCTCGCACTGATGTGCCATCCTGGATGAGTGGCACTGCCTGAGCAACTTCTGTGGGTTGTAGACACCGCCTCATGCTACTTCTAGAGGTGAGAACAATGAAAAAATGCAAAAAATTAACGAAACAACAGCCAAAAAAGGATGAGAACAGAGAAATTATCTGTGGTCACCACATGCAGAACCACTCCTTTATAGGGGTTTTCTTGCGTATCTTTTCTACCTGTTTGTTCCATTGGCACATCAGCAGGAAAAATTGATTCACAATCAGTGTTGATTCGTAACTGAACAGGTTGATTTAATAGAAGTGTGATTGACTTGGGGTTACGTTGTGCTGTTCAAGTGTTCCCTTTATTTTTTGAGCATTTTATTATCTTTATATATTTTCTGCTTTGCTTGGGAACCAAGAATCTACAGCCTCTTTTTGATAATTTGATTCCTTAATATTTCTCTGATGTGCTTCAATAAGCATACCTTCTGTGACCCGGGCTGGGACAAGGTATTCTGGTGTCCTAGGTAAATAAGGCATGTAGCACCCCACCAATCCTCTCCCAATGTAAAATTCAGCCCACTCCATACCTATTTTCACCTCCTTCCTGTCTGGGATGAAGTGGAGTCCTAGGCGGTCACCTACCTTTGCCTACCCATCGTCCCAGCCCTGGCATTGTGGTATTCAAAGGGGTAACATTCTTCATTAAGGAGAGGTATCATGCACGTGGTTTGAGACTTATATACCATTTGTTGCTATACTGAAATTTAAATAGATCCAAAATATATCCCCAAAGACTTATGGGCAATGAGCTAGGACTCTGCAGCACCACCTATATAGATAAGTCTCCACATTTACCCCTTTTGAGCTATGTCTAGAGTCTCTCACGCAGCCATCCAGTATTTTTCTCTACACAGAAGAGGGGTAAACATCTGAAACATTTGTCTGCGGTTGGTTCTAATCCCAGTCACAATGCAAGGCTCAGAAAGTGACTTGAGGAACACTACATCCAATAGGTGGTGCTGTAGAGTTCTAGCTAATTCCCCATGAGCCCCTTTGAATATATTGCTATGTTCATATGGTTTAATATGGTATTGGCCTTTGAGGATATAGAAGATAGTGGACATGTTATAAATTTGTCTCCTAAAAGTTTACATAAACATGGAGACAGCTTGTAAAGTTCATTAACTTTTTGGAAAACTTTTCCTATGAATGCACATACAAGTCCTATTAAAATCTATTAAACGCAAACACAATTCATCAGTTTATCAATTAGAAACAAAATATAAAGGACAAAAGGAGGACACAATAATAATAATAATAAATATCTAGCTTTTTGACAATATTGCCAGTTTTGCTTACCTAGCAGAAAGTATTTAACCCCTTAAGCTGAACGCCTGAAAAGTATGACCAGAATATTTTTTTAGCTTTTGCCTCCTTGCGTTTAAACAGTTGTAACTTTTTTATTTTTTCAATGACGCAGTTGTATGAGGCCTCATTTTATTCGAGACGAGTTGTACTTTATGGGGGAATAGTTTAAATTCACTTATAAATAATTGCAGAATTTTTTTTTTATTTACATTTTTTTTACACCATTCCCATTTCACAATTAATAACTGGTTAGATTAATTAATTCAGGTTATTACGGTCGTGTGGATACCTAATATGTGTAGGGGTTTTTTGTGTGTGTAATATATGTAATATATGCACTATTATTTTTTGTTAAATATTTATTTTTATTTTATTATTTTTTTCCCATTTTTTTACACTTTCTCTGTTCCTTTTTTTTTTTTACACTTAGTAATGTATTAGCATATTCATATATTCTAATACATTATAATCTGTGTTAGTCTGACACAGGCAGTGATCAGGATAGAACACACTGTGTGCCCTGGTCACTGGCTTGATACACAGACAGCTCTGCGGCCACTCTAGGTCCCCAGGGCTGATTGTGCAGCCGTTCCCCGGGCTCTGTCGGGTCTCTGGGTGTTCCCGGGGAGCAGGGGAAACCCTTTGATTGCGCTGCGGTGACGATCCACCACAATCAAAGGTTTCAAGGACCGGGTTGAGACGTCGCTGCAGATGAACAACCTGCACCAGCTGATGTCTTAAGTCGGTGGGCGGTCGTTAAGGAGTTAACGAGATCTGCCAAAGTTCATTATGTTGCTGCAACACTTCTAGTCCAAACACTGTTCAGTGCTAACTTTGGATGAGCAACTATATTTCCAGAATTGCTTTACATTTCTGAAAAAAAAAAATCATATTTCTCGTTGATAAGTATGTATGATTTGTCTTTAAAATAAAAATAAAACACAGCTGTACTGTACTTAATATGACATGAAATTCCATGAGATAATCTAAACCACAAAACACACATACCACAGTTAATAAGGATGGTCAAAAACACAATAGCTGAGATGGTAAATGGCCACAATGTTTATTTTTGGGTTACACATAACAAATAATGCTAATAAATAAAAATTGTGAGGAAGGGTGGGGAGTTGCTCCAAATTATTCTCCTCCCATAGAGAACATACACCTTGAAGCATAGCTTTGTGGCTGTGGATGCCTTTAACATCGAAAAAAAGTAATTACTTTAAGTTAAGAAGTTTCACTAAAATTTAGTCTTCTTTAATATTAATTCCATTCTTCATTTATTATACCTGCTATACAGTTTGCAACTTGCTTAATTTCTTTATTTTTCCTGTGAATATGTGTGTCTCCTAGCAATAGAGGCGGATGTAAGGTCTATGTGTCCAGGATACTGGTATCATTACTAGTCCTCACACACCGCGATTTATACAGCGTGCATCTTGCATCAACAGTGCCTGGCGTAATCCATGTCAGTGGATGGCAGCATATCCATAGTGTGGTTCAGCACTCGTACTTACAAAATGCTTACTTTATTGTATGGTCCCATTTAAAGCAAAAATTGCATAAGAACAATTAATTTCTGAGGGCAGAGCCAACACTCCAACTACACATTTATCAACACAGCTTTATTTTTGTAATAATTTCTCATTTTACAGCCTGTTAAGGATCTTTTTTCCCTTGTGCTGATACACACGGATGCTGAGGACTCTGTGAATTCCCTTCCTCCCTGCAGAGTTTGCTTTTGGTGCTTTGCTTTCTCTCTACACTTGTGCACAGACTATATAGTTTACCATTCTCCCAGTCACTGGTGTAGCTAGATGGGGTGGGGAAGAAGTGGCCAACTCGAGGCACATTGTATTGCCACCAGTATGGCACACTTGTCCACTCTCCCGGACCAATAAGACAGTGGGCAAATCTTCCAGGTACCGAGTATGGCATACAATGGTGTGGGCTCAGGGTTTATGCCCGCACCTTCAACAGCAGGAGCTGACTGTAATGCACAGCCAGGCTCTCAATGCAGCATACAGTATAACCATAGTTGGTTGACTTAGACAAGGTTCTTCTATCACCCATGGGCATCCCTGCACATTGATCGCAGGATGCCCATGGTTGCCATGGCAGCCATAGGCCAAATAATGGCCTCCAGGTCTGCCATGTAGAAAAGCCTATTAGGCCCTGTCACAGACAGAGTCTAACAGACTGCCTGTCACATACGATATAATGCATAATAAAACAGTAATATATTGGTATGCATTATAAAAGTGATCAAGCAATTGCATTGTCTAGTCCATATTGGGAAAGGGAAAGAAAATAAAAAAATCTCTTCCCACTATATTGCAAAATAATGTTCAATTAAGACTCCTCTGTTACATTGTGACTCAGGTAGGGTATAGTAGTCTAGTCTGTATAACTGCCTAGTTATATGCGACTGTGACAGCTAAGTAGTTAAAAGGTCAGGATTGGAATTATCTTCTTCAGTCCCAGCAGATGAAGGCAGGTAGTGGCTATTATTAGCAGCCATATATCAAACAGGCTTTCCATGAGAAACTGCTTCATACATCCTTACCAGATTCATGTTACAGTTCAGTAAAGTGTTATAATCCACTGCATTTCGGTTTCTGTTGAATCAGCTGTGTCCTGCTCTTGATATTAAAGAAAGTTTCAGATGCTACCTGTAAATACTCACTTAAACCATTAGCAACAAACAAGGAGGATAAAATACAGTTAATGTACTGAACCATTGACTAACATCAAAATTGCTCAGTTGCTTGATGGAGCATGTGGTTAATACTGATTGCTCTTTACGGTATTACAACATTAACAGATAAGTAAGGAAGCTGCCAATGATGATGAATTCTAAAGCTGGAATATATTAACAATGATATTGTGTATTTGGAAAAAAACTAATTAATTAATTGTTTTTGTCTGAATAGATGGATAGTCTTATAAGAGTTTTTTCATAAGCACGTTAAATGCACAATAGCTACTAAAGTTTTGCTTACTCAAATGTACCACTAAATTACACCTTAATTTGTACAGAGATGATTAAAATTTAGACATTGTCCACTTTATTTCAAACTTGAATACTTAGGAACTTCTGCCCAATAAAATAAAAAAAATGTGTATGTATCTTTCTTCTCTTCTTTGTTCCAGCATGCAACTGCCATACATTTTTAACTGTCAGCCAAACACTAGTTAGGCCAACAGCCAGGGCCATATGTCTCCCTTGACACCCATGGGGGAATAGATATATAGGAGGTGGTATTAGGAGGGGTGGTTGGGGTTTTCTAAAGTGACAGGTGAGTTAAGCAGGCTCTGTGGGGTAACAAGTGAGGTTGGTTGGTTTATGTAGGTTTGGGGGGCTTGTAGGATAACAGATGGTTTTGGGTTGGGTTAGGGGGGGGGGATTTGGGGTAAAAGGTGGGGGTGGGTTTGGGTTATAGAGTGGTAGTTGTATATTCTGTTGGTGCTGGGCCGCACAATACAATTGTTGGGGGTGAGGAGAGCGAGAGATGGAGCACAGGCACAATGACCCCAGAACTGTGGCTTCTACCTCTGCTCACACCACACCCCAAATACACACACAATTATTATGTACAGACACAATATAGAACTGCTACCTATGCCCATAACCCAACCTACCATCCACTTTTAACCCCACAAGCAATCTTAACCCAGATAGGTGGGGATTGTATATTATGTTGGTGCTAGACAGCACAACATTGTAAAAGGGGGTTTGGGAGGAGGTATAGGCCGGGCCCCCCAGGGATTGTACTGTGGCTGTGGCCTTAACCCCAACCACCCCGCCGGGTCATATTGTAAGATCTGAACTCTGTTCCCTATACCTTCTGCAGATCAGCCTTACTTATGATCTTCTAGGGGTGCAAGGAATGAAGTTTTATGCTTTCATGTTTTTAGTGGTTTTTCTCATTTTTACCAGGTTTCTCCATTGGACTATGTTGTATCATTGTACTAAGTCAGGATAGCTTTGGATCCATTTTTTTTTTAATAGAATGGTCAAATAGCACTGATGTCGGCGAGTGTTTATTTAAAAAACCTTTGCTTTTTTTGCCTTTTTTTTATCAGTGTTAGTAATGAAGTTGAAGGCAGATGACTGTGTCTGGCAGATGACTCTCTATGACTATTACTGGGGCTTGGTATCAGCCAGCAGGTTTTCTTGTCACCCAAGACTGACTCTGACCCACTCACTATTACCCCAGTACCCAACACACCAGGGCAGCTGGGATATCATCAGAAGCGGAAGCTGTAATGTGAAGGTCTGAAGCATCTGCGGGCTGGTATTTTTAGAATGGAATCCATGGAACTTCCCATCCTGAAAGTATTAGCCTGAAGTTCCTGGTTTTATCTTGCTTACTTTTGATTCCCATGTCATTTCTTTAAAGTATAATTTATTTTTTAAACATAGACCCTATTCACATACCGTTTTTGGTCCCAGTTTGTGGTATCTATTGGGATAACGTAAGAATGTATCCCAACAGATACCGTGAGGGGGCCTTTGACTTCTATAAGGAGACTGTATTCCCCTAATAGTGCTACATTTGTACCATTTACTGAAGCTCGAGATATCCATCATGGTACAGTGAAAAAAAGGTATCCTGGTATACACCACGATGCAGCCCTACCAATAATAATAGAGCAGAGATAACCTTGTATGGGTTTCGTTTGCTCTATTTCCTGATGGCATATGTATTTCCTGTGGGACTCAATAATGTAGTAGACAAACCCTTTAAAAGTAAAATAACTCATTGGCCCCATTAACATACTGTTTTTGGCATCTGTCAGGATACCATAAAAATGTATATCAACAGATAGCAAGGTAGGGCTGTAATGGGGCTATTGACTTCTATAAGGGAACTGTAATCATAATGGGCCTACATTTGCCCTATTAAGTGAACTTGTACAGTTTCTGTGCTTGACACAAAATTGTGGTCAACCATACTTTTGTGTTCAATGCTGAAACTCCACAAGTTCGGTAAATAAGGCAAACGTAGGACCATTAGGACCACACGTCCGCTACAGAAATCAAGGACCCCTTCCATTTGAAATCAGAGTCATGTGGAGGGCTCATGCAAATTTATAGGTGGGATATTATGGCTCTGTACAATCAACCACAAAAACAGGCATAGTGTCTAGAGAATCATTTGCTTTTTTCAAACTAGATGTATGAAAATAAAGGGCCCATACAACCTGCCAGAACTGGCACTGTGTATTTGAAACTAAAGAGTAGCTGTCAAGTAAAAATATTCTTAAGTTTATGGAAATACATTTTTATTATCTCTGTACCACTGTGATAAGTAAAATACTGAAATCATCACATTTCTTAATATTGCATGTTCATACATGGATTTCTTCTAGAACATTTGCTTGAAATCAACCAGAGAAATAGTGACGCACACAAAGCTATTGATTTTTTTTTCTGTTACATGAGAGATAAATAGCAGAAATAACACAAACATGAGAATAAGAAAGCTATATTGCATTTTTGTGACAATAATAATAATCATAATAATAACCACAACAGCAAGCGCAATAACAAAGTTGTATTCTACACTGTAATCATTTTAAAAAGTACAAGAAGTATAGATAAACATTTTTTTTGTATAACCTAAGCCCCTGAGCAGCCAACCCTGAACAACATGTGTGTGCCCAAACAAGATAAAATCTAGTTTGTTTGGCTGATGCAGATTATAAGGCCTGGTCCTCAAGTTGCAGCAGCAACCAAGTGTCATGTCAGACCATTCATAATTGTTTACATCAGCGTGGTTTGCATGGTAGACAACCTGACCACATCACCAGACACAGGCATCATTTTCTTGCTTGGGTCAGGGAGCCTCTGCACTGGATGAGGGACCAGTGGTTCTCAGTGCTGAAAGACTGACATGATTTTGACGTGACACTTGGTTGCCTCTCATCTCCCTTAAACTTACCTGGAGTTGTGTGGCATTCATCATCTGGTTCCGCAGGTCTTTGCTTAAAGTGAAGCAGCCATCTGTGTGTGATGTGGCCAAAGGACGTCCACTTCTTTGCCTTTCTGTGATTCTTCCAGTCTCTCTGTATCTCTGATGCAACCTGCTGATAACACAGTGTGACACTCTGAGCTCAGTGGGCACTTCTGTCTGAGAGCATCCTACATGAAACCTCGCTATGGCGAGGTACCGTTGATCAATTGTAAGGTGTTATCTTGGTCTCATGATGTCAAAATGTGAACAGCATGATGAGGAGGACACAATTAAAATTGATCCCATAAATGTATTTGCCGATTCAGAGATCAAACACCTGTTGTGAATTTTGCCATTAAGCTCTTTATTTGAGATCAGCAAGTTGCGCAAAAAGTACTGAAACATGGAACAGTTGGACATGTGCATTCTAAAGTTAAGAGATGGTCTCATTTAGTTCCTTTCAAAAAAATATTCAAGAAATTTTATGTTCATCCTGAACTTTCAACCAAAATCCAAATATTGTTAACTTTTTGTGAGTAGAATAAGACTAAAACCATGCTCTTTTGTAGAGGGATTTTTCAGAAAAAGTATTAACCACAATTGGCCACAATTTTTATGGCAATGCCGCGGTTCTGCAATCAAAACTGACCATTAATATGATTAATGACCATACCATTAATGACCATACCTTTTTGAGGATAAAACTGTGGTACTCTTTCAAGCATTCTCAGTAACATGGAGACCTGTTTGCATTATTTACATTTTAGTGAATTTATTGCAATAACAGTCTATACAACAATAGTCAATCTTCAAAATTCTTGCGGTAATCTGAAATATCTATGCACAGTTGTCAGGATACGTTTATCTGGGCAGCCTTTCACCCATTTAATGTAACGAACTGCGAGGGTTAAGAAGTCTGGCCTCGGACCACACCCTAGAAGAGGTGCTGCTCCTGAGCCAGGAGTGACAGCTCTGCAGCCTCTCCCAACTGAGGGTGTGCCTCTCAGGACCAATAGGAGGGCCCGGATGCCGCACCAATCAGCTGTGGGGGCGGTGTCCGGGCAGACCTTTTAAACCTCCTCAGCTCCTCCAGGCTTTGCCTGTCAAAGGTGTTCCCTTGCTGTTTCCATGTAGTCTTGTTAGTTGTCTTCCTGTGTTTCTTACCTTGGCCTTTTTCTGACCTCGTTCTTGCCTCTGATTTTTTACTGTACTCCTGATCGTGTTTGGACCCCGGCTTGTTTCTGAACTTCCAGTTGGATTACGTTTCTTGGCTTATCCGTTACCGCACCGTTGCCGACCCTGACTGATTGACTCTGTGTTTTCCCTGATGGCCCTGCACTTAGCAGCATAGGGGTTGTCGTCAAGTTGGGGTCTGCCATCTAGGGAAGCACGCCAAGTAGGCAGGGACTGTGGGCTGGGTGGCAGTCAGGGCCCACTGCACCTCCTCTGACATGACAACAGTGCTTTCTAAGAATGGTATGTCGATATATCTTTCAATCCATGTTGCCCCACATAGCTGGAAAAAAGTGGCTTCGCCATCCGAAACGTCGTACACAGTTGTCTGTCCAGTGGCTATCTCCAGCTAACTATTTTAAAGACTGCCTATTGTTGTATGAACTGTTGTTGCAATAAATTCACTAAAATTGAAAAAAAAGAAAACAGGTCTCCATGTTACTGAGAATGCTATGGCATTGGGATCTACTGAGTAGTTTGTAAAGCCAGACCTGAGCGTTTAGTGCCTCCAAAAAAGTTTTATTATGCCTACTATACTATTTTGGCATCCTATCAAGCTCATGCAGTTGTTGCTTTGTGAAAAATCATTCGTCCTCTTTCACACACACTTTTTCTGCATATTTTGCTTGCGTTGAATTCTGTATTTTTTTGTATTTTTTGTCTAATATATTTACATGTTTTAAAAAGAAAAAATAGAAAAAAACAGCAGAAAAATGGCACAAAGAATAACATGCTAAGGTACATATTCTATATTCTGTACGCCTAGAATCTGTTGTAAAATGGACCAAAACATGGCATATTTTTGGCACATCTAATTTTAAACACACATTTTATTTATTTTAGACACTTTTGTACTTCATCTGACAAAGGATATGGCTCAGATGGTAAGGGTGTAGCCTAAAACGCTTATGGCTACATGTATGAAACTTGGCGCCGCACGCCAGTTCTAGATCGATATAGTGGAGTGTACAATGCGACAGTATGTATGGACCTGTCATATGAGGGGTCATAAATCTTTCGTGTTGGTATGCCTTGCATAGCATAGCATAACTTTGGCACATAGCATATCTTTGCTGCATTCAAAAGTGCCATGCGTGGTGGAAGTTTTGGTATATGATTGTTCATATATTTATACAACAGCGCTACGAATTTTTTTGGCACAAGATAGGCAAAAAAAAAAAAAGGCACAGCCCTGTACATAAATGTCGTTCTTAGAATTTTGATGTGAAGTCAGCTACCTTAATGATGCCCTAAAATGGTCAAACAGCATGCACCACTGTGATAAATTTGTTGCATCCTTGTACTGCCTAATCTAAGTTCACAATGCTAAAACCTTTAGACAGGATAGAAAATGTGTCTCATTGTTTGTATTGTATTTAATATTTCACTATGGACTTTCATATCAAATTGTTGCGCCACATATTTTGACAAAAATAGCAAGATAAAAATGCCCCCCAAAATTAAGGACCACATGTATGAAAACTGTCTAGGTGTAAGACTTTCCTTATTGCCCATAGCAACCAAAAAAAGCGCCCCTTTCATTTCCTATAGTGCCCTAAAAAAATGAAAGGGGGCTCTGAATAGTTGCTATGGGCAAAAAGAAAGTCTTTGACCTAGACAGGTTTTATACATGTCCTCTGAGATGTTTAGAAATGCTACATATAAAACCACTACTAGGGTTAGTTAAGCATGAGATGAAATCTATGATAAGTAAAATGGTAGGAACCATCTGCTTTTATCCTTTATTGCCTACAAATAAGGAATTTATAATACAATATATTTTATTAATTGTGGACATTTCCATGCTTTACTCCTGTAACATCTGAAGGTAATGGGCTGTGGATGATCCTCTAGGAGGCATTATATATGCAGTTGGTGATTTATCTATGATAAATGTATCTATTGCTGATTTATTTTTGTGTGTCACAATAACCAGAATAAACAAATCTTCTTGATGCAATATACCTGTGCAAAATGTGATGTTTACAGACTGTACTGATCATTTCATTAACAAGAGCGGAGTCTACGAACCCCTCTATAAAATGTGCTCGCCAATAAAGCTGCGTATTTCACTTAATGCATTGACAATGACACTGAAAAATACATCTGCGTTTAACATATTGTGCGCTCTATTTAATTAGGTTTCTTGTATTGTGAAGCAAGTTCTCAGGAGGAATAATACACCTACATTACATGTGGTATAAACATGTGAAATCAGATCTAACACCAGCACGGAGAGGACTGTTCAAGCTCTTTTCTAGACTTTGTACAAATATTAACACATTATTTTCACTTTGCTGTATGAGGTCATGTGCAATGTGCTTTTCAGCTTAGGTGTTATATTTTGAATCTGTGGGATGTATTCAGCAAAAATGGAAAATTCAACCCCATAAACTAAAGTAAATTAGAGTAAAATTATTAGTTCCAATATATGTTATGTATTTAACATTTTTTACCAGCTCTTAAAATACTTAAGTGATCACTAATGTACATGGTCATTTACATACTGTGGATTCCTACAGCTGCATTACTTCTCTCGTGTACATAATCTTAGACCTCAACTTATGATCTGAACTAACAGCATCATGGGCGTCACTTATTTAAAAGGGATTTCTTTTTACAAATACTTTCCTAAAATAATTCAAGATGTTCTCTTGTTCTGTTAACAAAACTCTTTTATATTCTGAGCTGGCATGGATTTAGCTTTAGGAAAGCCCAGTGATCAGCTGTTATTGCAAAGGTTAGTGCTGGCCACTAGTTCATGCTGGTTATTTTAATAAATAGCCAACTTATTACATGTGAAAGGGCTGGGTCCACTTGTGTGAGAGAAGATGTTTGCCATGGCTCATGAAGTGATGATCTTAGTTGTCTTAAAGGAACACTCTGTTTTTTTTGGTCTGTTAGAAATAGGGGTTAGGTGTACTTTCGTGTTGATAATGTAGCTTACTGTTGTTTTTAGATAGGATTTCTGACCACCACAAGTTTTCTGTTGACCTTGCTAAAAGAAACTGTTTTTGGTGATTACATGAAGTCAGTCTCTCTATGCATTCCTATGGGACTGACATTGAGCATTCCATAGGAATGTGTAGTAAAATCATAGAGCTTTTCCAATCTGACTGTTTTCACTCTTTACAGCCTCTTAAGGCCATACTTCCTATGCAGGCTGTGGGCAGGTCCACAGCAGTGACTGACATTTCAGCTCAGCTAGCTCCTATTTCTGGCTATGCCTGTTATAGGGACATTACTAATGGAGGGCTTGTGAGAGACAGTGACACTAGCAAAGCTGGATGTTTGACTATAAATGTGAGCTAGCAGACTGTATTTGTCATGAGATAAAGCTTCTAGTGAGAGAAAAAAAAAACGTATTTGCTGCTAAGACACACTGTTAGCTTCTGAGTCACTTTGTGGTCTTTGATGTAATTTCACATAAATGTGCTTTGCAGACTTGTTAGAATAGTAAAGGGCTGATCCCAGGCCAGTAACTAAGATTTGAAGTTTTTTTTTTTCCAATGGAAAGATATCAGAAACTGTGAAGGAATTTGAAAATTAAACAATTTTATAAACTCACAAATGCTACCACTGTTTGCTATCATTTGAGACATTTTAGTGATGACTGAAGCTTAAAGGGGAAGTCTCGTTTCGGCAAATCTTCTTTGCCGGCCGCTCATTGCTAAGTGTGGTCCAGCCGTACATGTGAATGAGGAGGATGGCGCTAGCGACGTCCTCCTCATTCATTTGCTATGGATGTTCTAAATATAGCTGGGGGAACACACTTGGCTATACTTGGAACTCCCATAGATGTGAATGAGGAGAACGTCGCTAGCAGCACATTCACATGCAGGGCAAGACCGCACTTAGCGGCAGGCAAAAAGGATTTGCTGAAACGGGACTACCCCTTTAATCTTCTAGATGTGTAAATATATTGATTTATTCCGATATTAAGCAATTAACATCTGGCAAAATTTCAGCTTTGACAAACGACCTTTGGTAATGTAGCAAAAAATACACCTAAACAATGTGTTTGAATGCGGCCTAACATTATGGGCCACATGTATGAAAACTGTCTGGGTCTAAATCTCTCTTTGTTGCCCATAACAACCAATCAGAGCACCCCTTTAATATTTTCAGCGCACTATATGAAATGAGAGGGGCGCTCTGATTGGTTGCTATGGGCAACAAAGAGAGATTTAGACATAGACAGTTTTCATACATGTGGACCTATAGTGTCACGTGGCATCAAGATGTTGTATAACTTTAAAACAGCGCTCTAGTTGTGCTTTCCCTCTACCTTTAAACATGGAAAGCAATCCATTCTGTATTCTCTTATCAAGGAAATATATGACTTTATTGGCTTTATGTGTGATTGTTCGTGGATCAAAACCTTATTTCATGGAAAATTGGAAATAGATATAGTCTGCAGAAGACAAAATTGTTTTGTGCACTTTTGTCAAGGATAAGTGGTGTCCACTTCACAATGCAATAGGGGAGCCCACATATCTTCCCATACAATTGTTTGTGAGCGTGTGTATACTATGCCTATGGGTGTACTTGTGCATTAGTGTTTTTGTTTCCAGCAATATGAAGTGAAATCTTTGGCTTTAATTTTTATTAGTTTGTTATAAAACATAGAAAGGTTTCTGTTCTGATTGCTTTCTTGCTATTAAAAAAGTTAGGTCAGACGTGAAAAAAAAATAATCAAAAAATTTCAATTACATTTACTGCAGCAGCTGAAGGGGAACAAAATCAATGAAAGGAGCATACTTATTAGAGACCTGCAGTTGCCATAAAACTGAAACTAAATCACAATGACAGTGTCTGAACTTCAAATAAATTGCTTTGTATTCTGAAGGGGAGCCTAGAGAAAAATGGAAATGATATTACAGTTGTTAGAGAAAAAGGATAGAACTTTCTATAACCGTTACTACTCTAAACTGAATCATTCAAACACTAGGTATCGGCATGGACCACTGATTTGTTACAAATCTCTTTCTGGATTCATTGTTTCTGTGATGAATAAAACAGTGTTCTATGTTTAAAAGCATAGGAAAATCAAATTGTGCTGAATATTTTACTGTAAGGATGGAAGTTTTTTCACTTTAGGACATATATAGAAGATAAGTATGGGAAATATCTAGACAATTAGTACAGGAATATATTTAAAAAGGACCTGTCAGCAGTGAGAAGGTCAGTTATGAACCTGCGAATTGTTCCCTGTAAGTTGGGCAATACAGAACTGTATCAAACAAATATTAACATAGTGGACCTTATGTATGAAAACTTTGTAGCAGTAAGGGCTTGTTCACACGGAGTTTGCACTTTTGAAAGGCGAAGCTGCGATCTGTCATGTGAACGCCACTGCGCTTTTCACATAGCGAGCAGGGAGAATGTCCCTGCTAATTGTTTAGATCCGTCTCTGGGTCTGTCCTGTCGGTCCCAGAGACGGATTCGTAATGGGCTTTTAAAACGGAGTGAAAACTCCGTGTGAATAAGCCCTAACACTGTCTTTGTTGCCCATAGCAGACCCATCAGAGCTCATCTTTCATTTCATATAGTGCTCTGGAAAAAATAAAACCTGAACTCTGTTTGCTATGGGCAACAAAGACAATCTTACTGATTGACAGTTTTGACACATAAGGCCCATAGTGCCCTAATACAGTATCTCACAAAAGTGAGTACACCCCTCACATTTTTGTAAATATTGTATTTAGAGATGGGCGAATTTCTCAAAAATTCGGTTGGACGAACTTCTCAAAAATTCGGTTCGCCGAGTTTTCCGACAAAATCCGTTTCGTTCCGAATTAATTCGGAACGAATCACGTTAAAAAACAGCTATTTCCTGGCTGCACAGAGACTGCATGGTGCTGTAGAATGTTGTGCCATGCTTAAATATGCAGAGGGATCTTGGTTTGGTCTTCATACAATGCTGTTTTTTAGTAAGACAAACACATGACTGCTGCTGCTATTAGAATCGCTTCACTCTAAAATTCCCTGGGCACTTACGGGGGCAAAACTGACCAAAAAACTGAAGCGGAAATGCAGCCTGATAAAGTCATAGCAGTGCCAGCTGGCAAAAAACAAGCTGAGGGCTAAGATCCTACCATAGCGTCAAAGAACACAGTAGTAGGTTACTGGAGCCGCCACAGATCGCAGCACAGTAAGGGGTTACTGTGATTAAATCAGATTCATGTCCTAAACGGAAGGTGCCGGTCATGTTTCTCGAGCTCTGGCTGCTAGCAGCAATAATAATAATATAATTCAGAGGAGGCATTTAATTGGATAAGGAGTGGAACAAAGATAATTTCCACACCTGATTTTATCATCTTGACAACTCAATGAGGCCAGAGCTTTAAAACGTCACAAAATATGACAGAACCTTTCTGTTAAACGCTGATACATGTAGAGGCCGCCCCGAATGAGGGCAGAGGGTGTTGGCAGTAATTTCGCGTTGACGTCTCTGATCGCTTTCCTTTCATCTGTCAGTGTCCGGTTTCAATAGGTCAATAATCCATCAGTATTGCTAAGGCCAAAAACAAACAGGAATTGATCCAAAACAGAGATGACCAGTAAATGGGATGTTTGCATGTCTTCTGTGTTCTGTATATACTCCTGCTTTTGGCTAGACAATCCTGATCCTTCCCATTCCTTCTGACAGGTGAAAAGAAGGGGAAAACTAAACATAGTGGCAACATCATAGAGTGGTGAGGGTGGAAACAGCATTAGGAAGCCATAGGGTGTTCCAGTGAGACAGCGGTCACTTGGCAGCAGCATGAATAGCCCACAGAGTGGCACAATGACAAATTCTGGAGGTGGCAGCAACATCAGGAGCCCACAAAGTGGCACAATGACACAGTGTGGAGATGACATCATCAACAGCAGCAGCATGAGGTCAGACACTGGCACAATGACAGAGTGTGGAGGTAGCACCAACAGGAGTAGGCCACACAGTGGCACAATGACCAAGTATGGAGCCACAGCAGCAGCATAAGGTCAGACAGTGGCAGAATGTCAGAGTATGTAGGTCATGGCAGCAGCCACAGCAGCAGAAACATGAGGTCAGACAGTGGCACAATGACAAATTCTGGAGTTGGCAAAAACAGGAGTAGGCCACAGAGTGGCACAATGACAGAGATTGGAGGTCACGGTAGGAGCAACAGCAGCAGCATGATGTCAGACAGTGGCACAATGACAAATTCTGGAAGTGGCAAAAACAGGAGTAGGCCACAGAGTGGCACAATGACAGAGTGTGGAGGTCACGCTGGAGCCACAGCATGAGGTCAGAGAGTGGCACAATGACACAGTGTGGAGGTCACGGCAGCAGCATCAGCAGCATGAGGTCAGAGAGTGTCACAATGACACAGTGTGGAGGTGACCGCAGCAGCAACAACAGCAGCCGCAGCAGGAGGTCAGAGAGTGGCAAAATGACAGAGTGTTGAGGTGGGTGGCAATACCAGTCCCTGGTAAAGGTGGTGGTAGGCAGATGGAGAAACTGTCAGCAGATGTGTGGCATCAGCGGGTGGCGGCATCAGAATAGTGGCTGAGGCAGGTAGTTTGAACCCAGACTCATTTCTCAAAGTTTTGGTGAGGCGTCATGGCTGATGTAATCTGACGCCTAAGGCATTGGTGTGTGGAAATCCTGGCCGATCCATGCCTGCTTCATCTTGTCAAAGGTCAGTCGTTCCACATTTCTGGTGGACAAGCGGGTTCTACTTGGGGTAACGATGGCCCCGCCGCACTGAACACCCGCTCTGATGCCACACTACTGGCCGGGCAGGACAACTTCTCCACTGCAAACTTGGCAAGTTGAGGCCACACATCCAGTGTGGCTGCCCAGTAGTCCAGCGGATCTGCTAACTGGGGTGGCAGAGTGCTGTCCAAGTAGGCCACCACCTGTTGGTTCAGGCTCTGCTCCAGGTCCTGCTGTTGCTGCTGCTGCTGGCGAATGCCCTCCTCACTAAGCGGGTGAAGGAAGCAGCTCATGAGCGACTCCAGACTTAGGTTGCTGCTGATGGAGCTGGTACTGCTCCTGCCCCCCCACCTTCCCACAGGAGCCGTGGCAGTGGTACGTGAGCTCTGAGGAACCCCCGGTCAGACCTGTAAGAGGAGGGATGATGCCGCACATAAGCAGCGGCCAACTGACTACGGAGGATTTCTCTATAGTATTTGAGTTTTTCCTCCCTCTCAGCAGCTAGGAAAAAGGTTCCGATTTTGGACTGGTATGAAGGGTCCAATAGGGTGGTGAGCCAGAAGTCATCCCTCTGCCGGATGGTGACTATTCGGCTATCACTAGCCAGGCAAATCAGCATGCTGCGGGCCATCTGCACAAGTGACTCAGAGGGACTCCCTGCCTCCATCTCCACTGTATACTGCTACAGTGCTTGGGGGTCATCTGCCTCATCTTCCTCATCTCCATCTACCTCCTCTAGCTGCTCCTCCTCTCCTGTCACCTGGGTAGAAAAACCACTCATTTCACCAGACAATGCTTGTGTTCCAATGTCCTCCTCCTCCTCCTCCAGTTCAGTCCCCACCGGACTCATGTGGCCACGAGATGTAGTCGCCACGTCTCAAGTCCCTGCCCATACAGATTTTTCAGCATATGTTCCAGGACATGAAGCAGTGGAATGACATTATTCATCCCATAGTCCTGGCGACTGACAAACAACGTGGCCTTCTCAAATGGCCTCAGCAAACGGCAGGTGTCACACATGAGCTGCCACTGGCTGACATCAAAGTTACACAGGGGAGTACTCCTGTCCGCCTGGATCATCAAAAAATCGTTAATGGCCTTTCTCTGTTCATACAGTCGGTACAACATGTGCAGGCTGGAATTCCAACGGGGGGAAACATCGCATCTCAGCGTGTGTTGGGGGAGGCCGTTCTGCCACTGTAACTCGAGGAGAGTGTACCTGGCTTTGTAGGAATGAATGAAGGGCATGCACAGTTTCCTGGACATTTTCAGAATCTCCTGAAGATCGGTGGAAGACTTCATGAACCTTTTCACAACAGATTGAACACGTGCGCCATGCAGGGCGCATGGACCATCCCTGCTTAGTGCAGCGTGGACACTATGTTCCTCCCATTGTCCATCACAATGGTTCTGATTTGCAGTTGGCGCAAAGAAAGCCACACATCGATTTCTTGCTGCATGATGCGGAGCAGTTCCTCCCCTGTGTGACTTCGTTCGCCAAGGCAAGCCAGGCGTAGAACTGCATGACACCACTGTGCCCTACACTTGTGGTATGATGGAGCAGTACTTGTGGAGGCTGAGATGGTGGTGGTGGTGGAGGAGGAGGCGGACATTGGCACAGGAGCAGCAGTTTGACAACGTGGAGGAGAAAGCAGTGTCTCCTGTCCAAGTTGTTGGTGTGGCTGGGCAGGAAGCACATTCACACAGTGGACCGTAAAGGACATGTACTGGCCCTGACCGGAGTTACAGCTCCACATGGCCGCGCTGCCATGCACCTTGGAACAAACCGATAAGCTCAAGGACTTGCCCACCTCCTGTTCTACATATTTGTGAAGGGCTGATACTGCCTTTTTGGAAAAGAAATTACTGCTTGGAACTCTCCACCTCCGCTCGGCAAAGGCCATTAATTCTCTGAACGGTGCAGAGTCCACCATTTGAAAAGGGAGGGACTGCAGTACCAACAACTTGAACAGGAGCATGGTCAGCTTCTGCACCTTAGGATGGTTGGACGCATACTGTTGTCTCTTTGCAATCGCCTTGTTGAACGACTGCTGGCGCCATAAGTAGTGAGGAGCAGGAGCGTCTGGACCGGGAAATGATGGCAATGTGAAACAGCTCCCTTCCGCGGAGGTGGTGGAGCCTTGACTAGCTGCAATGCCATGCGTGCCACTGGGCGCTGCTGCTGCGGCGGCAGGATGGACCACCACATCTGAGCCACGGATGGTGACGCCGCATGTGTTGGCGAAAGACCATTGTGCCAATGTTAGCTCCCTGGCCACGCTTCACTTTCTGCCCACAGATTCTACATATACCCATATTCGGCTCCTCCAGTGTCCTAGCAAAGAACTGCCACACGCGCAAACTGACGCCCTCTTCTCCTGACGATGATGAAGCACTTGATACACCCGACTACCAAGTGCGGTCGGCTACATCATCATCGATTAATGTTTGAACTTCACCGAAGTCATACTCAAAGGTCTTGGGAGGCAGATGGTGACCCCTCAACACATGACCTCCCATGACAATCTAAACATCTATACTTTGCCACCTACTCCAAGAAGCAGGGGATATTGGCCGTATTTCTTCACAGCCAAGTAGCTGCTGGATGTCCTCCTCAAATTGTTCATCCTCGCTGTATAGTGGCGCTGAGCAGAGACCACAAAGTAGATCTCTGGCTGAGGGAACTGGATGGGACAAAGGCGGGTTGAGGACAGGTGAGGGCCGCTGATCCGCTCCCAGGCCATGCCAACTAAGGGTTGTGTCTGACGTTCCCACTGACTCTTGGCTGGGGTTGTCAGATGTCATCTGGGAGGAAGTGGATGACCTAGTCAACCAATCAAGAACCCTTGGGTTGCTGGTCAACACACGTCAGCTAGATGACACCGGCAGTTCTGGCCTCAACGAGTGACCTCTGCTGCGACGTCCCCTTACCCTTACTGTGCTGCGACCTGTGCCTGCTCCAGGAATGTTTGTGCCACTGCCGCTCGCATGTGAAGAGCCTGCCACTTCCCTGTCTGACATACTGTTTGTTCAAAAATTTACAGAGTCTGTTTAATGAAAATATCTGTATATGATAAATACACACCCTGTATTTGACTCCAAATGAACCCACTAACAAGCTTGGGTAACCCTTGGAAATAAATTGCGCTCCACAAAGGGGCAGTAAAAATTTACTTGTATGTGCCGTTTAAAAACACTGTGTATTTTACTGAATATAAAAGCGCAATCAGGCTTAATTAACCTTCGGATATAAATTATGCTACAGGTAAAATTTCTTCTTTGGCGTTGAAAAACACCATTTCTTTTACTGACTATAACAAATGAAAAACGCTTATTTAACCCTTGGATCTAAATTGCGCAAAAGAAATGAGATGTCAAAATATAGGGTGAAAAGCTTTTATGTTTTTGGAGTTAGTAGTAAAACGGCGTTTTTTTTATATTTACTGACTTTTTCAACAAAGCAGAAAAACAAAATTAATTAAACGGGGGTTTGGATGTATGAATTATGCTACAGGCAAAATTTCTTCTTTGGCGTTTAAAAAAAACCTTTCTTTTACTGACTACAATAGCACAAAGACATTTAGGTAGCCATTGGATATAAATTGCGCAAAAGAAATAAACAGCCAAAAATTAACTGGTATTTGGATTGAAAAAACGCTATTTCTTTAACTGAATACAACAGCAAAAACAGGCTTAGATAACCCTTGGATATTCAATGTGCTCCAGAACTGACCAGATAGCATTAAAATGTATATGCAGCTGAATTGGATGCACACTGGACTTTAATTCCAATAACCCACAAAATCAAAATTAGAACGTAAGAGAAGCAGTCTCTGAGAAAAGCCGTGACACCCCCCCAAAAATCGCTGTATAAAAGTTATTTCTTTTGTTTGAGATCTCAGCCACAGGAGCTGCTGCAGCTACAACACGGCAAAGAGAGAGGAATGTGAACTCCGGACTTATATAGTGCGGTGACGTCACAGAATCCCGCCAGTCTCTGATTGGCTTCATCTCTGCACATGTCATTTAGGGTACTCCTTTCTTCCTCCTGGAGTTCTTTGCCCCATGTAACGCCATGTGCTTTCAGCCATTTTATCAATTAAAAACACGCTTCGTTCCCGTGAATCACCCCAAACTTCGACTTCGTTCAGAATCTAACTTTTCCTGAAATTCTAAACGAATTCCACTTTGTTAGAATCAATTCGCCCATCTCTAATTGTATTCTATCTTCTCATGGGACAAATCTATAGAAATGAGTCTTTGATATAATGTAAAGTAGTCAGTGTACAGCTTGTGTAGCAGTGTAAATTTGGTGTGCTTACAAAATAACTCAACACAAAGCCAGCAATGTCTAAACCACTGCCAATAAAAGTGAGGCTATATTTAGTGTAGCCACCATTATTTCTAGAGATGGGCGAATCGATTCTAACGAAGTGGAATTCGTTTAGAATTTCAGGAAAACTTCGGTTCGAACGAACA